>JAHBCN010011799.1:0-28220 GCA_019359885.1 Listronotus oregonensis
TTTAAAAAGAAAGTTATTAGCATATTGTAAATTATTTGGGGGTGGCTTATGGAAGCGCTTATTCTACGGCTTGATGAAAGTTGACTTAGCTCAGGAGGGGAGTTGTTCATGGTCAATATTTTATTCGACATATCCTTTTTCTGATTTGTGAATTCATCAATGTAGCTCTCAGCTACAGCCGTTGATTTCCAGAATCCGCTAACATAGTCGCAGAGGATCGACGAAAACTATGTCCAGTGTACTCTTCTGGATTTTTTAATTTTAGGTATGCAGCAATTTCTGAAGGTATTTTACCTATTGAATTTATTCCCACACATTGCGTACTGCATGCTCCTTGTTTATACTGGACAAAAAACGTCTGTGTGGGGTATGTGGTTTTCGCAAATTTGCATATTTACGGTACAATTGCAGATAAAGTCCGTTATTTGTTTCATCGGACACTACAAAGATTCTGGAAGTGTTATTTTTACTGTCAGGAATTTTCACCACTATCAAATTTTCATTATCCTGTAGGTCATCAATCATTATTTTTGTAAGTACATCTCTCCTATAAGCACCGGCTAATCCAAAAATTGTAGCAACTTTTATTAGAAGGTAAATATTATCAGGTGCTTCTTTCATGAATCTTGAAACTTCTTTTTTGCTGAAAGTTTTTGATTTTTTTGGCCGGTATCCCACGTTTTGGTGTTTAAGTAGTGATGTTATATTGAAATATGAACTTAAATCAAATATTGAAAATTACGAAGTAACAAACAAAAAAGAGAATAAACTAAAACTTGCAATGGTTTCGTATATTGCATGAAATAGCCTACAATTACTAAAATACATATAAATCTTGCTTACCTGTAAGATTTTAGAGTAGTTTTACTTTTCCGCCGGCGTGCAGAAAGTTCCTTTCCCCCGGGTGCGGAAAAGTGCAACTTTGCGCACTCAAATGCGTGCGGAAAAGTGTACTTTTCCGCACGCTCGTAGGAAAAATAATTTTGAGGCGGATCAGGTAGGATAAAAATATATACAGCGTTCTATTTAAAATTTTAAATTTAGGGTTACTTTCGGTGAAACCGGTAGTGAAAAAGTTGGTTTTATTTAGTCATTAAAAGCGTGCCTTTATGACAGGGGCATCACCCAAATTTAAAAAATCAATTATAATAAATAAAAATTTATAAGCTTTTACATGACCGCTGTGGTACCCGGTATATCAAAAAATATATAAGAAATCGGAATATCATATAAAAAGGGCGTTTTATTAAAAAAAAATATTAAAATGTCCTCTAGCAGTTGTATTTGATGTTCAATTGTTTTTCAGTCATTATTTCCGGATTTGGTGAAAAAAATTATATAAGATGGTAATTTCAGTTTTTTTTTATAAAAGTACAGGTAGAGTAAGCTGTCTGGTCCTAGTTGGATAATCATATACTTTTGCTTTTAAAAAGAAAAATTTGTCAAAAAATATATAAAATTAACAGGTTCGAGTTTTTTTTTTAAATCTTAATTTATATAAATTATGATTATCTACGTCTTTTAGTATGTATCTTTGTATTTGAAAGACTTATACTTTTTCTAGATTATTACAGCCGATCCTGAAGCTGTTAAAGATCGAAAGTTTGTCCTTCCTGAAGAAAAGTATAACTCCACTAACTTTTTAACACTATGGGATTTTGAAGGAGTTTTTAAGTATTCTCCACTATTTTACGGATGGTACACTAACCGAGATTACAATGATTCAGCTGTTTTAAACAGCTATGATAGAAAAAATAATCAGGGGCATGGATATCGACTACCTTTTGCTTATTTTGTTACTGGATTGGTGGTTTATGCCTACAGTTTTTTCGCTACCTTAAAAAAGTAAGTAACTTACCAACAGTTTTAATTAAGTAAAAATAATATTTTTCTCTTTATTGATTTATTTCATACTTTCTGGTAGACCTTCGATTACATTATCAATTTGAGTCCGGTAGGTTGGGCCAATCAGAGCCAGTAAGTGTCGCTAAACAACACTTACCGGACTGTTTTATTTTTATAAATCAAATTAATCATTTAAAAATATGCCATCATGACAATTTCTTTTACCTCAACGACTAATGCTACATGGAAGAAAGTGGTGCGCTTTTCAGAAAATAATGTTATATTTTAAATTGTGAAATCAAATAATGATACAGAACGGACTTACAGCATACAATAAAATACATTACAAGTGTTAGGCAATGTTATGGTTACAATAATACTAAAATCCTAAACTTCCATTGTCTTTATTTGTTAATTGATGTTATGGTTACAATAATACTAAAATCTTAAACTTCCATTGTCTTAATTTGTTAATTGAAACACAACGTTTCGGGTAATGATGTATCTCTCAAATGACCATACGTCCCGTTTTGTCTCGTTGTCCCGAAACAAAGATCAGGGACGCAAAATAGTCAGGTTTTCTTAAACAGCACAAAAATTTAAAATTACAGAGCAAGTCAGACAGGAGCGGTGCAAGACGCGTCGCCGTCGTCGACCAATCGACAATTCCCACTCGCGCGCGCCATTGGTTACCTACGAACGCGGGGTGGAGAGGGTTCATTTGTTTATTAGGCTAGCCCACAAATCACTAAGACTAAGAATACGTCCGGCTAGCCACATGTACACATACTTCTCGATATTGTTTTGTTTTTGTGTAATGTTCTTGATGTAGTTTAGTGGTAAACTGGGAACTAATTTGAAGTTTTCTTTTTTGTAATTTTCCCTTTAATTATGCCGAAACGCAAGTGTTCATTTAATGTCAATCTACAAGCAAAATACCAATTTATTTAGCAAATGAATACTCCTTCAGATGTAAGATGCGATGCGTGTCGCACAGAATTTAGTGTTTCCCATAGTGGTGCTGGTGATATTAAACAGCATTTGAAGTCTAAAAAACATAAAAATGCCGATCGTAGCGCCGCTTCCAGTTCTTCAATGTTAAACTTTTTTAAGAAATCGAACGCGCCAACTCAAAGGGGTTTGAATATTGCCGCGGCAGAAGGTATCTGGGCTTATCATACTTTACAAGAAAACCACAATGATTGTGCGTTGAAATTAACCCAATCCTGTTTTGATCAGAAATTCACATGCGCACGTAGGAAAACAGAAGCTATTGTAGTAAATGTTTTGGCGCATACAGCAATCGACGAATTAAAAGATGATCTTAATAAGTCCAATTGTGTTACAATTTTAAACGATGCTTCAAACCACGGTAACAAGAAAATATATTTTTTTGTAGTGCGCTTTTTTCAACCTTACGAAGGTGTGCAAATAAAAATTTTAGACCTCCAAAATCAACCAGGTGAAACGTCTAATATCATTGTCGACTATTAATATCAAGTAAGGAGAGATAATAATTTGATAGAAAAAGTCGTGGCATGTTGTGGCGACAATGCCAATGTCAATTTTGAGGGTGTAGCTAAGCGAGGAACTAATAATTTCTTAGCAAAATTACAATCATCTCTGAAAAAACCGATGTAAGAAATTGGATTTGGAGCCCATATAATTCACAATGCTATAAAATCTGCTACAGATGGTCTATCTTTAGATTACGAAAGCGTTATAGTAAAAATATGTTCATATTTTTATATTTATACGGTTCAAGTTGTAGCTCTGCAGGAGATTTGCGATAAAGCTAAAATAGAATATTAGCAAATGCTTGGCTACAGTAAAACCAGGTGGCTTGCGCTTATGCCTGCCTTGGAGAGAGTTTTAAAATTGTACCAACCTTTAAAAGACTATTTTTTGAGCATTGAGAAATGTCCCAAATAATTAAAGGACTTTTTGAAGTTCCCACATCAGAGTTATGGCTTTATTTTTTACCTGCTCAGTCAGCAAGTTTTTACCAAGCTGTTTTAAAGGTTGGAAGTCAGACTTTATTTGCAATTGAAGCTGCAAAAGAAATCAATAATCTCAAAGACAATTTAGTCCAGAAACACATCAATCAGTTTTTTCCATTTACTGTTCGTAGTTTAATTGTGAAACTAAAAGATAATGACACAAATATTGATGAAGAGTTTGTGAAAAGTACGGCTACAGAATTTTATAAAACAAGTCGTGAATATCAGTGGACTTGATTGCTTACTAATTTTAGAAAAGTACCTGCATGGGAAGATATTCATAAAGGATTGGATGTATTGATTGAAAAGGAATATATTGGCAAATTTATATTAATTTCAAACTATGTCACTTTCCAAAAAATAACTGAATGAAATAATTCAAAAGTTTTCACAGAAACTCGTTGGGTAAAAGTACTCAAACACCTCCGCACCAACAAACTTCAACATAAAAATGTTTGTGTTTTACATGAATATATATTTTATGTCTACCTGGTACAAATGCTCCAGTAAAAAGAATCTTTTCTTTAATAAATAAATTGTGGACGTCTAAAAAAAAGAACTTACAGATTTCCGTTTTAAAGGTGATGTTGATTACTAAGGTCAATATAAAAAAAGCATTCCAAGAATTTTATGCTTATTTAAAATCATCACCAACTTTATTAAAACAAATTTGTTTCTCTGATATTTTAACAATTACTGTCACAGAAACTTGGCTTTAATTAAGCTGTAATTTATTTCGATTTTTCATAATGTGTTAAAATAAAAATTATTTTAATTAAAGTAAACACAATTTTTTTGACGTTTTTTTATTATATATTTTCCAACCCACAACGCAAAATACACATCTTATCCATTTTGGAAATAGGCCACATCTTTCGACTTTTTTAGGCTTGCCTTGCCTAGTCTATGTGGAAGTCTCGTTTTGAGTTTTAAAAAAATGGGCAGTCTATGTATCTTCAACCGTTTTTAAGTGATAACTAAAAAAAGTTAGTTATCACTTGAAAACGGTTGGAGATACATCACTAACCGAAACGTTGTGTATCAATTAAAAATAAAAGACAATCAAAGAAAAATACATTACGACACACGTCCGGTAGTACTAGTTACAGTTACTCATAACTCGTACTGTAACAAGTAACCTACCGGATCACAAAATTTTGCCTATACCTATATTAACCCATATAGCCCAGTGACGGATTCAGAAATTATTGGAGAGAAAGATGCATATTTAAGCCTTTTTTGTAAATTCCCAATTTGTAAAGAAATATTTTGAATTGTTTAGGTTTCCTTAAATACATAAAGGTTTCAAAAAAGAGTTTTTTTTTAATAGTTGTTAAAAAGCTAATAGTCAATAAATCGAAAAACAAAGAATTGCAACCTCCTTTTGCTCATAGAAAAATTATATTTAAATAATTAAATACAAATCCATTTCTATGACATTTTTTATTAACCATACTTTAACCCTAAGTATGTATTGTCATTTTCTTTAATACTGTAGCTGCAGATGTTTTTAGTTTCTAGAGATACATTTTAATATTTATAAACATTTTGTGTATTTGAATTGGAATATAACACAGAGCCACAAAAAAAGTGGTGTGTGCTGGGGGTCAAACAGCAAATAATCGAGGAAAGACGCATTTTCCGATTTTATTGATTTTTTTTTAATTTTAACGTCAATATCTTAAAAACTATAAAAGATACATAAAACTTTGTAAAACACAAAATATGTATTTTTACAATACCTTTAATTTAAGTTATATAACCTTTTTTCTCTAAATGCAAAATATTTTTCGAGTTATAATCAAAAAACCGAATTTTAATGATTTTTTCAAGGGAAACTTCTGGAAAAAATTTGAAAATATATATTTTTATTTTTGTTTTTTTTGCAAATTTAAGTGGTTTGGGATTAAAATAAATTAAATAAATGATTTATTATTAAAAAACTCAAAAATCTTATTAATAAAAAAATCCTACCTGTGTAATTAAAGGCAGATTTTTCTTTATACCCATAATTTAATAAACATGAATTTCTATTTATACCCTTAAGAGGTTTACTTAATTTATATAGGTTAAGTCAAATAGGATACAGGCATTTTTTTATCTTCATGACAGCCCAGGAAGGTATGTATTAAGCCCAAGTGTTAGGTTTCGTGAGTGCCGGGTTTTTCAATGTTTAACCCACTTTTTTTCTTAGTAGTCCGGGTAGATCTGCAATTCACCATTAAATGATTTTGGAAGACCATAAATCGAGATAAAACCGTTTGCATTCCCCTTAAAAACAGATCAACTACAAAGTGTCTAAAAGGGAAATTGAATCCTACGAAAGAAAGTTTTCTTTACCCCATTTTTTTATTATATTTACCCCTCCCCCAGCATAATATTATTAAAAAAACGTTTCTTTTTTCATTTTTAATGGTACGTTTAGATTTTTTGGGTCACTGAATTTGAATATGATATCAGGAATTATATTTGAAGGCTGAGAAAGGCTAAATATATCCTTTTTTACCCCCCGTACCCCTAAAATATACATTTCGCTAAAAAAAAGTTTTTTTCCCCATTTTTAATGGTACATATAAGTTTTTTGGGCCACCTTATTTAAATCAATGTCAGAAATTATAAAAAGAGAGGTTAACTACACCTATTTTTATCCCTTTTACCCCTACATCTATTGAATCGATAAATTTAAATCTAAATGGAAATCATATATAGAAGAGGATCGGGTAATAAAATTGTCCCGATTTGAACCCATTTTAGGAATAAAATTGTCTAAAAACATTATTTTTTATCCCTAAAAATTTGGTTACGCTAAAAAGTGTTTTCCACATTTATATAACAATGTATATGAATATATACTATTCATACATACATGACAAATTTTCAATAATCCTCTCAAAATGATAAAAAATTTCTTTAATAACATAATCTTATGAACTTTTATATTGCCACAAAAAAGACTTTTTAGTGCAAACAAATTTTCATGGATGAAAAATCATGTTTTTTGGACAATTTTATGCCTACGGGGTAAGATTGGTACAAATTGGGCCAATTTAATTACCCGATCCCCTTGTATAACAGATTTTTATTTAGATTTAAATTTATCTATTCAATAAATATAGGGGGTAACAGGGATGAAAATAGGGGTAGTTAACCCCTCCTATTAAAATTTATAACATCATATTTAAATAAAGTGGCCCAAAAAAACGATATAAACGATTAAAAATGGGAAAAAACCTTTTTTTAGCGAATGTATGTTTTAGGGGTGTTCTGTGTAAAAAATGGTGAAATTAGCCCCTATAAGCCTAAAATATAATTTCTGATATCATATTCGAATTGAGTGGGCCAAAAAACCTACATGTACCATTAAAAATAATAAAAGAACTGTTTTTTTAATAATTTTATGTTTGGGAATAAAAAGGGTTAAAAATAGGGTAAAAAACTTCCCCTTTCGTAGGATCCAATATTCCTTTCCGAAACTTTGTAGTTGATCTGTTATTAAAGAGAATGCAGAAGGTTTCATATCTATTCATGTCCTTCCAAAATCATTTCTAGATTTGAAGTGTTTTTTAACAGATTTACCCGTATTATAGTTCTGTCAACGTTGTCTTGGGACCAAAACATGATATTCTATTTAAAAGCACATTTTAAACAACGCGGTAGTGCAACTACGGACGTTATACAATTGCTACCTCTGGACTACCCCTCATAAACATGTCCTTTTTGCATGCCTAATGAGTAACCCAAAAAAATTTTTTTTAATAAACTGTGTATGTCTAATAACTCTTACCTACTTTTAGAATGGCCGAAAATTCAAGAATGTCGAAACTATCTGAAAAAGATGACGAATGTATATTTTCTTGGAAAGTATTTACTGCCTGGGACTATATGATAGGCAATGCGGAAACAGCTCACAATAGGGTGGCTTCCATAGTAATGGGTTTTAAGGAGGCTTTGTTGGAAGAAGCAGAGAAGAAAAGAGAATCTAAAAAGTAATTTTTATTTTAAATAAGAATATAAAAATTATTCAGTTTGGAATATATCCTGTTTAAAGGTAAAAGTCACTAACTAACATTTTTTGATTTAGGAAATAACAAAAATTGAAATAAAGAAAAGAAGAAAAACCGTCCATATGAGATTTAATATTTCACTCGAAAGATTTGGTAGGTCAAAAAGATAGTTAATGAGTTTTTTATATAAGACATTTAAAACAAGCTATTAGGTAGTAACTACTTTTTAAAAATAATTGTACTTAGTGACTTTTACCCTTAAGCCGACGGTATATTGTGGCTAAAACGTAAACTTTGTTTGGTATATAGTTTACTTTTTAACATTTATTTTTATCAACAAAGGCTCAAAGCTTTAGTAATAATAAAGTACCAGGGGTGCCTTAAGTAAAGTGATACGGCAGTTAGGATTTGAAAGTTTGGGAAAAAGAAAAGATCCCTGCAGACAGCAAGTTCTGGTTTAACAGTCTGGATACCCTAGGCATGAAGGACCGGCCAAAGCGGGAAGTTCGGAGCCCCTCCAAATGGATAGTTAGGGGCTATCCATAAATTACGTTACAGGTTAAAAAGGAGAAAGTTGGTAACAACCCGTGACTTTATGTGAAAGGGGAGGGAGGATGATGATTTATAAGCTTTACGATGTCACACAAACTCGTGTTTATTTTTGCTTGCTACGTTGGTCTCGACGAAAATCCACGATTCAAGCTAGTTATTGCTGCAGCCATAAAATATTTTAAAGATTTGAATGCTTTTTATATTGCCATAAGTGATTCAGGAAGAAGTGCAATAGATAGAATAGAGTGACAAATGGGGGTATATCCGAATTGCGGCCCAAATAGGCAGGTATAAAGTTTTTTCCAGTTTATGTATGGCAGAATGACGGCCCGAAAATTTTTGGAATAAATTTAATTTGATTAAGCAATGACAGAATGGCGGCGTAAACGGAAAAGTTTACTGTTTCTACTTTTAGTGATTTATCACGTCTAAAATATAATTGGGGAAAATAAAAAGCCGCTTTAACTAACCAGAACCAACTATGACTGATCAGAACTGAGGGCTTTTGAATTTTTCTAAATTATCCCTAAGTAGAAGTTATTAACAAAATTTTAATAGGATTGAATATTGAATTTATTACACCACTGGGTTTGAGCTAAAAACACAGAAATTGAGAATAGGGGTATCGGGTTAGCTTATATTTGGTGCCAACAGATACCAAACTAAATATCGTATAGACATGATGCTATTTTTAATGAAAATTAAGTGCGGATATCACAATAATTTTTACAAATAGAAAAATGTGAGGGTGTCCCGTATTGCGGTCGCGGTGTATGACGATCTAGTCGTGAAGATAATTAACAAAGGGGTTTTACCACGACCTGGCGGCAGATAGGTAAGTAAGTTCCTAGGAAATTTATGAGCCCAAAGGTATTTTATTTTTCGCTTTTACTACACTTATCTTTAGATCTCCAAGCGTTATTAACTTTGATGCAAGTTCTGTATGATGGAACTAACCAACACAAATCAAAAGTTATTTGTTTGAGGTAATATATGAATGACCCCTATTGGGATGCACAAGAGTGGCCTTCTTTTTAGCTGAGTTTTTGTTAGCACCAATACCAACAAAGTTTACGTTAAAGCTATGAAATACACAGTGGAGATTTTAAATAAGATTTCTGACATCCAAACGTACGTTCTTAAAAATTTGTGGGCTTTGCTTGTGTCATTAAAAAAAAAAAAAAAAAAAAAACTGGGGCGCCAAAGAGAGACCGCAGGTCTAACAAACTTTATTAGAAGACACCGCTTATGGTATCTTTTTGGGAAGCTTGTTGAAAAATATCTTTAGCTATTTTTTTGTCATGTGCCAAACCAGGTATCCCAATTTTTATAGTAAATACGAAGTCAATCCGAACAGCTAAATAAAAGACTCACATACCGGGACTGCTCAATTCACCAAAAAATTCCCAATAAAAATGACCCAACTGGACCCAACTTTATGATGGTTAGACCCCATATGAATATTTTCTCGCATGCACAGCCGCTTCTAGTCGGTCAAATAATGTTTCATGGACACAAAAATAAAAGAATATCAAAAAATGTCTGGCCCGCTGTAGGCACCTGCATTTGCATTGTCGGCTAAATTTATCAGTGCTGTGCATGTGATGACTTGTCGATCAAAATATAAAGAATTGAAATTGGTTTATTCTTCGTTCTTTTGAATTTTAGCGGGTGTCTAAGAGTGTCGTATTTTTTTCAATGGTTTTGTTATTGTTAGCGTGGTTATTTTTGTTGTTACTGTTATCGTTGTTAATATTTGTTGTTTTACTGTTGTCATTTAAATATTTTATCAAGATGGCGTTGTGGAGACCTTTTGATGTTTCTGATAATGAAATGGACAATGTAGAAGCCGATTTCATGACGGAGCCGTCGAAATTTTTAAATAAGGACTTACATGTTCAAGCACAGAAACTTATTTTAAATATTTACACTTGCTTAAAAAGTGAAAATCGTGGAGCATCACAAAACGAAATTTTAAAAAGGATTTGTGAGCTCACTAAACTTGCTCGTACTACAATTTACATAGTTATTAGAGAAGGAGATACATCGACCATTCCGTAAAGGGAAAAAAGAGCTAACCAGAAGCTTAAAAAAGTTGATAATAGCGACAAAGAAGTTATACGCCGAATAGTTTATCAATTTTACGAAGAAAACAAAGTCCCAACATTAGAAATGATTCAGGATAAGTTTCGGGATTATCCAGATTATGTATATAAATCTTTGGAAACCTTGCGTAATATTTTGCTACATTGCGGCTTCAAGTACAAAAAATTAAACCAAAGGATGGTTATAATGGAATCGTCTCGTATCGTAGCATGGCGGCAAGAATAATTACGTAAAATTAAGGAATATCGCCAATCAAAAAGGGAGATAGTGTACCTGGACGAAACTTGGTTCGACACACATGATCTTGTGAAATATGGTTGGGTGGATAATAGTAATAAGTGAACACTAAAGGGGCCTTGTTCTCGCGGAAAACGAGTAATTATATTACACGCAGGCAGCAATAAAGGTTTTGTTCCTAACGCTTTATTATTGTCAGCTAAAAATATAAAGAATTCAACGGCTGACTACCATGAAGATATGACCGCCAATCTATTCGAAAAGTGGTTTATTGAACAGTTGCTGCCGAATCTGTCTCCAAATTCTGTCATTGTTATGAACAATGCGTCTTATCAATCACGTTTAGACAACAAAGTTCCCAATAGCAACACAAAGAAGGATGATATTCTTAAATTTACGGAAAGTAAAAACATGGAAATTCCTCAAAAGTCTACAAAAAGTTGTTATTAAAAGCTATAAAAAAAGAGAACTTTAAAAAGGAATATGTTATCGACAAATTATGCGAAGCACATGGTCATACTAGTTTACGTCTTCCCCCTTATTACTGCGTATTTAATCCCACCGAGATGATTTGGGCTACAGTCAAGAACAAACTAAGGAAATATAATCAATCCCCAACTGACAGTACTTTCGTACTAGAAAATATAAGGACAGTTGTTAATGCAGTAAATGACAGTGGTATATGGATGAAATGTGTTCAGCATGTCATAGTGAAAGAAAATGAATATTGTATTTTACCGGCCATTGACCCCATTATTATAAACCCAAATTCTGATTCAAGCTCTGAAAATTCGGATAGTTAATTTTGATTTTACATCAATTATAGGAAATAAAATAAAATCAGAAACGGATGAGTGTTTTCTTATATATTTCTTATATTATATAATACCTACTACTTAAAAAAAATGAGTCCCCGTAACTATAAATAATGAGAATAAATTTTCATTATTTTATGTTAAATGCTGCACGCCTATGCCTTATAAAGAAAATGTCGCCTCTAACCGGCGTTTCAGTTTTTATGCTGTTCGGATTGACTTCGTATAGACTTTAACCATTTAATGAACAGTAACATTAAAATTATAATGGCAATATGGAACCCTAGAAATCTCAAAAAGTTGAAGGCAAGGATTCAGGCAAAAATAGGTTTTATCACGCCTAAAATTTTCCGTCAGTTAGGTCTGAGCAAACAGATTACGGATTGCACATGTGGTTATAACACCACAATAAAAAAAATCATTGGTTAGGCTGAGCCCCCTCTGTGGAAACCCTTTTGTTTAAATGACAAAAGTGAAGCACATAAAAGATCGTTAAAGGATGTATTTTGTTTTTTTAGAGAAATGTATTTTATAGCAGTTATATACAGGGTGTCTGGAAATACCGTTCAAATAATTCTAGAGGTAATTCTACTGGTTAAATTCTGAAAAAAAAATCATATCAACATAGGTCCGCAAATGAGTCATAAGGTCGCTATGGAAATTCAAAGATGGCACCGGTATATAGGTTTTTTTATATTTCTGGAACTGTTTTAGATAGTCATCTGAGGTTAGGCATATGAACTGCTGTGTGCCGACAGGAGAGGCATCGATTTAATTTATTCACATTTTTATTAAACGTCATATTTTGGCAGTTTTTTTTTTTAATTCTGATTTTGCGGTATAAATAACATTAAAAAGGTATTCCTGTCGAAAACTTGTAGGCTAGCCGTTTTCGAGAAAACACTCTTCAAAGAAAATAGTGCATGCACGGTCGCCCAAACAAAAGAGTACTTCGGCATTTTTTGAAAGGTGAGATCAATATTGTTTTTTTAATTACACTGTTATTAACACACTAATAATCAAATAAACTTTAATTTTGAACCTTATATTAAACTCGTTTACCGCAGAAATATGGCGTTAAAAATATGTGAACAAATTAAAGCAAGTCCTTCCCTCTCGGTACGCCCCTGGTTAAAATAATAATAAAGTAAAAAACTAAAAAGTGCCTACTATTAATAGCAATTCATATGCCAAAACTTAGATGACCATCTAAAACTGTTCCAGAGATATAAAATAGATCACTTATATCCCTTATATCTATGTTGATATGAACTTACCTTCATAATTTAACATGTAGAATCGTCCCTACAATTATTCGAAAGGTATTTCCGGACACCCTGTATTATTTAGATATCTTTTACCAGAGAAGCTATAAGCGCTTCATTGAAAATCCCTACATTGCACATCTAGGATAACAATTTTAGACAACTAAAATTTACAATCAAATAAGTTTTTATATTGAAAAATTAAAAAACTCATTACCATATAAATTCTTCATTTAAAAATACAGATGACTGAATTAACATAGCAACAAAAAATTCACTGTAAAACTAGATTTATATGACGGTAAAAATTTTATAACATAAATCTACTCTCGAGCTTGATGAATATTTACGAAAAATGCTTCTTTTTAATCTTGTGTTAAATTTTGTCAGCTTGAAAAAATTGGAGACAATAATTAAAGTAATTTAATTATTATAAATTAATATATCTTTAATATATTTTGTTAATTGTTTTCCTCATTCATTCGTTTTATTTATAATATAAATATTTGCTATAATTTTTCATAATTTAACAGTAAATAAAATATAATGTTATACAGGGTGTCCCAGAAGTAAGGGGACACAGAGCAACAGCAGATTCCTTAGGTCGAAATAATGGAATTACCGTAAACTTGCCTTATCCCAAAGTTGATAATAACTAAGATACAGGGTGTCAAACTTTTAATTTTGTTTTTGTTTTTTTTTGTAATAATTTTTTAACTAAATGACAGCGGTACAAAATTGAGGATTTGGGGGTTCTTTGAGGCAAGAAATTCAAATTTGTCTACGCTTTTATTGTTGCTAGTAGAGGGAGCCAGCTACGGTCTACCGCACTGGTTTTAAATAACATAACTTTTTTTAGCTTACTATATTGACCTGTTTATTAAAAAAGAAGTTACTATAATTCCCTCTGAGACAAAAAAATATACCTTATTTAGGTCTTTAGGATCAACTGTTTTCAAAATAAACGCTTTTTAAAGGACCCTGAAATTTTCCTATGAAAAATGGGTTTCGGCCAAATGTTTTTAAACTTTGCAAAATAATAGTTTTTCAACACGCTGATCAAAAGTCACCAGGGGCTTCTTCTTCTTCTTCAAGTGCCATATCAGCCCCCCTGACGTCGGCAATTACTTGGGCAAGTCTTTCTCGATTCTGTGCCAATAGGAATGCGTTGCGTATGCCGGTCCATTCACGGATGTTCCTTAGCCAGGAAGCCTGCTTTCTTCCTACTCCTCTACGTCCATCCACTTTTCCCATCAGCTGTAAAATTCGATGGCGCTTTCCTTTGAGGATATGTCCAAGATATGAGATTTTCCTGCACTTAACTGTATTCAGTACCATACGTGTTGCGTCGGCCCTGTTAAGCACCATTTCGATGGTCTGCATAGCTGTCCAGGGTATTCTCAGCATTCGCCGGTACAACCACATCTCGAATGCTTCTAACCGATCAACTGTAGCGGCTTTAATTGTCCAGATCTCTGCCCCGTACAGCAACAAGCTGACCATATGTAGGATTTTACCATTCTATGCCGTAATTTTAGATTCAGATTATCATTGCAGAATAGTGGTTTCATTTTTTGGAAGGCTATTCGGGCGGTCTCTATTCTACATCTTATTTCTTTATCCGAATTTAGATGCTCGGTGATATAACATCCAAGGTACTTAAAGTGGGTTACTCTGTCTATATTTTTCGTATCAATCTGTAGTGCAGCATCAAGATGTGGTTGTAGACTGAAGACCATAAATTTTGTCTTGTTGATATTCATGTTGAGCCACATTTTTTGTCCTACTACATTTACACAGTTTAATAGATGTTGCAGGTCTTCCAGTTTATCACTCAGGATGACAGTGTCGTCGGCATATCGTATCGTATTTATATATTCTCCATTAATTTGTACTCTCATTTTTAGTTCTTGTGTAGCCTGTTTAAAGATTTTGTTTGAATATATGTTAAAGGGTAGTGGTGACAGTGTCTGACGCCTCGTAGAATTTGGCTTTCTTCCGTAAGCTTTCCGTTAAGTCGTACTGCTGCTTTTTGTCTCCAGTATAAATTTTCGATAATTCTAACGACCTATTGTCCTCCTCCATGTTCTTTAAGATGTCTATAAGCTTTTTGTGTTGTACTCTATCGAAGGCCTTCTCGTAATCAACGAAACAGACAAAAACGTCCTTCTCACGCTGAGTCACGTCATCTCCAGGGCACAAAACCCAAAAACTATCTAATTCCCCCAAAAATCACCCTCAAAAAAGTCTCTTAATCTTCAGTGACTTTTAAGGCTAAATTTAGGGGGGTTAGAGGGGTTCTTGGGTTTTGTGCCCCTGGAGACCTTTGATCAGCGTGTTGAAAACTATTACTTTGCAAAGTTTGAAAACAATTGGCCAAAACCCATTTTCCATATGAAAATTGCGGGGTCAATATATGTAATAAGCTAAAAAAAAAAGTTATGCCATCTAAAATAAGTAGTATAGGCCGTAGCTGGCGCCCTCTACTAGCAATATAAAAAAGTATGGACGAATTTGAATTTCTCGCCTCAAAGAACCCTCTAATCCCCAATTTTGTTCCGCTATGTCTTTTAGTGAAGAAATTATTACGAAAAAACGAAAACAAAATTAGAAAGTTGATACCCGGTATCTTAGTTATTATCAACTTTGGGACAAAGCAAGTTTACGTTAATTGCATTATTTTGACCTAAGGAATTTGCTGTTGTTCTGTGTCCCATTACTTTTGGGACACCCTGTATATCTACAAACAGTCCTATAAACGTACCTATATACGTTAAAAAAATATATCACAAATAATTTTAATTGCAAAAACCCTCATAACTTCCACTCTGTGTGCTAAAATATTCTAAGAAATATCTAGCCTAGAAATTCTCCTACAAACCTTTAATGTTATTTACATTTTAGCTGGAAAATAATTTGCTTCCGGGTCCTTGTGAACACTCTTGTCGCCGGGTTACTTTCTTGTTCCGTAGTTGCAGTAGTTTTCGTCGTTAGAAGGTCCACCGAACCGGAAGCCAACAGCAATGTATGGAGAAGGAACGAAATTACTGTAGTCATTACGCTTATAACTATGTTTTTCCCTATGTTGTTTGAAGTTTTGGGATTTGTGGAAAAATATCATCCTAGGAAACAGCTGAGATTACAGCTTGCTAGGTAAGGTTTTATTTTGTATATACAGTGTGTAATAACTACGCTTACGTATTTTTATAGTTTATTTTGTGTACTGGAAATATTAATTTAACAAAAATATTTTGCTTTTCTCCATAATAAAGATATTTATATAATATTTTTGAAAATTATGCTTTTTTTATATATTATTATGAAAAGCTAGTCTGCTCTTGCAATAATAGTAACAAAACACATGAAAAAATATATAAGGATTAATTCTTAATAAAATAGATTTATTTTTAATGCTACATTAAAGACTGATCGTTATTTAAATACATAAAAATAAAAATTAAACTTTTATTTAACTTTAAAAATTAACCTCTAACTATTCCTAACTCTTATTAATTTGATAAAAATCGATCGATTAACGAAATCACAATTATTTTTACACCTTATTCTTCACATCCTAACGCTTTTTACTTGCTGATAACTTGTTATCATGGCCTACTAAAATTTCGGAAAAAATCAAGTTAAAATAAAAAGGATAATTTTAAGGCAGATCAGGTAGGCTAAAATAAATACAGAGTGCTCTTTAAAATTTAAAATTTAGGGTTACTTCCGGTTATATGACAGGTGCATTACCTAAATTTCAAAAATTAATTCCTATAAATAAATAAGTTCTGGGCTGTTACCAAGGGAGTTTAAAGGTGTATGGAAGCCCAATGCAATGGCCCATTCGATCAAAAAATGTCCAGCCCAGTATGAAAATATGTGTCAGAGTTGGCCCCGCCGATTCTGCACAATAACAAAATTCCACGAAATAATTTAATGTGTTGCCTACCTACACACTGATAAATCAGTGTGTAGTTAGGCAACACATTATACTTTTATGAGGGCTGGAATACCGCTTTTGGATTGATAAAAACTTTCTTATTTTAGTGATTGGTGTTTATTAAATTGTGACTATAATTTTGTGTTTATTGTTTGTTACTTATAATATCGTAACAAAATGACTAGATGTTGTATGGTTTTGTCTTGCAAATCCAAGGGTAACATACCCGGCATTTTTTACTTTAGGTAAGTATTTCTTATATTTAAATTAGGTGCTTCTTATGAGGCGTAACGTTAGGTAACCGAATAAATAATAATATATCAATAATGAATAATAGAAAATAAAAATTTTATAAAAAATAGCAGTGAGAATTTTTGATGATGATGAGATGATTTCCACAATGTTTGTGTATTTCTGTGGATTATTAAAAAGAAATAAGGTTTACATTTAAGTACTTTTATTTCATTTAATAATTTAGTACATTCTTTTAAAGGATCAAAATTATTAATTACTGGGCAGACCAGGCAAATTTTAATATATACAGGTCCCTCTAATTGAATGAAACAAAGTACAATTTTATGTTAAAGTAAATTTTTGCTTTTTCTGTATTTGTTTAACAATAAATTAGATTTTTGGTTTCTTAATCTTACATTATCAACTTTTTAAGCTCGACATACTGTAGACACATAATATTTAACGGATACTGTTACAATGGATACTCAGGTACCAAAGGTTACTAAACATTTTAAACCACTGTTATTCTGTCTCATGAATGTTTGTTATTAGTGAAAAGTATATGCCTAAAAAGCGGTTTAAAAATTTTTCACTTTTTAATGTACAACCAGCATCTTAGGATTAGATTAAACTCATTTACACTATCTTGCCCTTCTTTTATCACAAAATTGGTGATAAGTACATGAAACTATCATACAATGTTTGAAATTTATTTTAAAAAATCGTGTTTTTGTTTATTTACAAAGATTTTTGGTAAAAATACAAAACCCCCAAAAATATCGACCATTTAAATAAAAGCCTATAAAGTGGCGCCATCTATTTTTTCGATATTATATCAGATGATATAAAATCCAATATTACACAATAATTTTAAATATTCTATAGTAGTATCATTAAATAACCAACAATTTTGTGCAAAAAAAAACAGTGAATGTTTGAATTTGACATTTGATGATGTCAACTTTATAGATAGTAACAAAGAATTATGGAAGTCCGGCCCTGACCTTCTATTCATTGCGCAAACTCCGCGGGGCCAATCCCCCTATTCCCGCTGCCCTGCACGCCTGGACAATTTTCTTCTACAGTATTGGGCTTCCATACATCATTAAACTTCCTTGGCTGTTACACGTATAAAGAATTAAATCTTGTATAATATAACTTTTTATTTTTTTGTTACTATTATTGCAAGGACAGACTAGCTCTTCACAATAATATATAAAAAAAGTATTATTTTCAAAAATAATATATTTATACCTTTATTTTGGAAAAAAGCTAAATAATGTTTCCCTTAAATATGCTTGGGTAATTGGATTAAATAGGGTAACAGCCTTTAAGAAATAAAACGATTTTTATGCAATTTTTACCCAACTTTTATATATTATTTTAACTGCCCCGACACGTTTACTCTCTTCTGCGGGATCTTAACAGCGGAGCTTTAATTAATACATGGCATAATTGCACATGAAGATATACTAAATATTGGAAAAATACTTTACATTGGTAATTATTAGGGTGGGCCGAAAATATTTTTTTTCCGTTATGCTATAGCATGGAAAACTTGCCCCTTGGGTAGAGCAGAAAACAGAAAAAAAATTGGGGTATAGGTCAACGTCTTCCGGTCGCGCATCGAATTTGAATTTTGAAAAATCGGAAATTTTTTATAAATTGTTCAAAAAAATTATTTTTTTCCCGCACTTGCTATATCACGCAAAACCTTCGTCTAGTGTACAAAAGTAAAAGAACATAATAAAATATGATATTGGTTCATGTCTTTCGGTCGCGCATTAGCCGTAAATACAGATAAAAATCACTAAAATTACACACTTGTTGAAGACAAAAATAAATTGAGAAGGGAAAAACCCTAACTCGCAAAGAGTTGAAAATGGAAGCTTTGAATGAACACCAAATTTTACAAGGGCTTTATTTCGATGGCAGGAAAGATAAAACTCTTGTTGTCGAAAAAATTGGCTCAAAACACTACCGTTCAAACAAAAAGGAAGAACACTATTCTTTGATTCAAGGACCGGGTTCATTTTATATTGGTCATGTCACACCCTCCTCAGGGTCTGCTAATGATATTGCAAAAAGCCTAATTTATTGCTTGAGCTCCCAAGAACCTTTTGACCGGTGTTATTCGTCTTATTGAAGAGCACTTACGAAGACCAGTTCAATGGGCAGTGTGCCTCTTACACTTAAACGAACTACCGTTTCGCCATTTATTCCAAGCTCTGGATGGGGACACTACGGGACCTAAGTCGTTTTGTGGTCCAATTGGAGTTCAGTTGAACGGCTGTGAAAAACTCCCTGCAGTAGAGTTTGAGAGCATTGATTGTGAAATTCCTGAAATAGATCGGAATGTGTTAAGTAAGGATTAACAATATTTACTTGACACAAGCACTGCAGTTAATTCAGGTATTTGCCCAGAAGATCTATGTCTTCGAGATCCTGGACCCATCTCACATTCAAGATGGTTAACAACAGCCAACCGAGTTCTCCGATTGTATGTTAGTACACCAGAACCTTCATATGAACTTAGAATGATAGTGTCGTTCATTCTGAATGTTCAGAGGGTGGTAATATACCACTGCACCTAGACCTCAGTAGGTCCTTTGTGCTTCCTCTTGTACAGGCGGGAGATTCACTGCGTCGTCCAACCTATTGATTTAAAATAGTTGACGACGTCTTTATGTGGAATCTCCTAATTTCGGCCAGTAATGTCGTTCATTATGAAGTCATACATGCCTGTTTGGTTTGCCATTAAAAAAGGCAAGTACCTTACAGATGGCCCAAGGCATGTGTTTAAGGCAATTAATACATCAAGGTTTTTGCCAGAGCAACTTTTAAAAGTAGTTGACCCTGTTTTTGAGCGGAATTCGTATTTTGCTCTTCCTGAAAATCTACTTCTCAGCATGCTTGTGGATGAGAGAAAGGTTATAAGAGAATTGGCCCTAAGACGAGTTTTAAAGGCGAGAAGTCAAGTTTGTACAAAACTGACGAATGAAGTGAGGCACTTTAATCCACCGAAATTGAATTTTTCGGCCAATGACTACTCAGATATGATAGACTGGAGTACATGTCAGCTGTCTTCTCCTCCTTTACTACGAAGGCTTACCAATGAAGAAATTCAATTGATGATTAAATCTGAAAACACGACGGAACTTAAATTTGAAAAGTTCCCGTGCCACACGCAAGCGGTGGAGCGCTGCGTGTGGCACGCAGCGCTCCAACTTTCTGTGACGGAACCGTCACAGAAAGTTGTAGGTGCCGACTCAAGAAACGGATTTATCAAAACAACTTTAAAGTCAAGAGCTGTTATGCCTCATCTCAGCCATAAATCTAAATTCAAGTGAATATTATAAAAACAGTGACAAAAACTTTCTTCACAGTTACATAGAAGGAAAATGTATTTTATCATTTAACTACTAGTATACATTGAGTTGTTCTTGTGCTATTTAAATGTAATAAATTTATGTAAACAGAAATGATGTGTTTTATTCAACATATCTATGTAGGGGAAACGGAGGAAATTCAGATGAGTCAAGGTCATACTGCCCGTGATACTTCTTACTACGGCGCAAAAACTGGTTATTTTAGTGATTTTTAACTATATTTACGGCTAATGCGCGACCGAAAGACATGAACCAATATCATATTTTATTATTTTCTTTTACTTTTGTACACTAGACGAAGGTTTTGCGTGATATAGCAAGTGCGGGAAAAAAATTATATTTTTTGAACAATTTATAAAAAATTTCCGATTTTTCAAAATTCAAATCCGATGCGCGACCGGAAGACGTTGACCTATACCCAAATTTTTTTTTCTGTTTTCTGCTCTACCCAAGGGGCAAGTTTTCCATGCTATACCATAACGGAAAAAATATTTTTTATTTTCGGCCCACCCTAGTAATTATACCTTATGACAAAAAGGTAAATACCTGGTATTTACAAACTTTTTACAACATTTTAAAATGTTATTAGGCAATTGCAAATCAAAAGTTTGAAGAATATGAAAGGTTACTGGAAATGCGTGTAGTGTATCACAGAATAAAAAGTTTTGAGCTTTTTTCTGCTGTGTTTGTTGAGCATTAACGCAACCGACTGCAATAGTAAACACACAGATTTCTGTGGGATTAGGAATGGAAATAGGTGATCTTTAGTGATGAATTTCAATTTTATTGGGGTATATATGTTGGTTGAGCAATTGTAAAAAGGAGACGTGGTAAAAGACATAATCCACAGTTTGATATGGAAAGACATGTTCTTTACACGTTTTCCAGGGATAATATCTGCCCAACTTACATCGTTGTCTTGAGGTGAAGGTTTCCCCGAGGTGCCATCGAATATTATAGCAGGATACCTCTAGTTTTCATTAAAGGTAGCGTGTCGGCCCTTTGACTTGTTTAAGCAGTAGTGAAACCCGATGCCCTTCTATATTCTAAGGTAAATGAAAACGCATTTTTCCATCAAGACAACGTTAGACCACATGTGACTATAATCAATTAGACTTCATAGATCAACACCAAATTAACTGCCTACCATGGCTCTCATTAATGCCATCTTACTCCCATCACATGTTTGAGACCACCTTACCAGATCAACGTGATCAGACGTAAGTGAATGCGTTTGCATTTTTCCAAATATTTTATCGATTTAATTTACCATGTACCTCCGCAGCAGTCTGGGGTGAGAGTCGTAATAAATTACACAGAGAATAGATTTGCTTGTTTAAATATCTAAAGCACACTAATAAAATTTTAGATGTAAAAAGAAATGTATAGAGAATATCGCCATAAAGGATAGTGATTTCGAAACTATTATTATTAAGTTAGCCTTCATAAGCATACACTTATGCAGCTTAGGTGCATATTTTCGAATAGCAGTGCCCAGTGTACTCGTATAACTCTGGAATCTCTAATCCAGTGGTTCCCAAACTTTTTTCCATGCCGCCCCCTTTTTGAAATTAAGAAAAGGTCGCGCCCCCCACTTTCCCCGTCTATAGTGAAACATTTCTTTCACTAAAGAAAAAGGCATTTATTTACAAACATAAAATTTGAACACTTACACATTTCCTTAACAAGGTCGGAAATTCTTGTCGTAGTTCACTAGCAACATCAAGCCGTCTTCGTTTTTTTTTGTTTTAATTTCCATTAAAATAGAAAATTCTTTTCACACAAGTAGGTTATTGGGAATGATATGTAAAATATCAAAACCATTTCCGCGATTAAAGAACAGATGGGAAGATATTTTATCCAAAATGTAGTAATCACCAAATTTTCAAAGTTATTTTTCACCACTGAGTCGTGTTTTCAGTCGATTGCTTATGCTTACATTTCTTCTGGAAGGATTTTTATATTAAAATTAAAAGGATTTTAAGTAAATTCATGTTCAATTTATTGTCATGTAAATTAGGGAAATATGGTTGCAATTCATTCTCCATTATTAAAGCCAATTCGGAGAAAAAATGTTGTTTTTGAGCTTAGACAATTTTATCTTTTTTATTTAAACTGATTTTTTGTTATTTCTGTTATGTTCGAGCTCTTCCCCCCAACTTAATGTTGCTTTGCCCCTTCCCGAGGAGGCGCACCCCTCAGTTTGGGAACCACTGCCTAATCCAAGATAACCTGCAAAATTGCAAGGCATTTTACCGAAAGTAAAAACAACGGTCTGGCTTGTCACTTCCCGTTTTATAATATAAAAAAAACCCTTTTTTTTGACGGGTTTTGGACGGGATGATATTTTTGTTTTCAAGTTAATGTAGCTTGGTTTGTTCTCTTCCGGATAGGGCCCCCAAAAAATTTTGGGCTTGTTGGTTTTTATACAAAAGTTGTAACCATCAGAATATTGCCGTTGCTTCGATATCATCGGTGCTAATCTTCATTAGCTCTTCATGGCGAAATCCAGCTAATCCAAAGATATTTGGGTAACCTTTTTTTCGGTTTGTATCCATCGTTTAAAAAAAAAGGTAATTTACAATATTTTTGTGATATTTTTTCCGGGTTTTTGAGAAGCTTTATTGGGTATTTGGGCCCTAAAGTCGATGAAAGTACGTTTTGATAATTTGTAAACATGCTAATATTATCTCCTTTTTTTTGGTGGATACTTTGGTTTGGTTGCACCGTTCAAATAATCAAATTCATTGTGTACGTCCCTTCTGACTTTGCGGAACCAGGGTTTGTTCGCCCTTTAATTGCATCAATTATCTTAGGCGGAAGATCTTTAAAGTCTTCTGAGTTGTCTATTTTTAATTGAAATTACGTACACGCTTGGAACGCTTTTCTGTTGACTATCGGTTTATAGTGTCTGTTATGTTTTGGTGCCATCAAATACCACCACAAGTCTTCTGTAGAGCCTATTATTATTGTTAATGTATTTGACAGTTTTTTAGTAGGGTGCCTGTATATGACTTTTTAAGTTTAATGGTTGAGGGTATGAATTTTGAGAGTAGTAGAAGGTAAAACAAATTTTAATGCGCGGATCAGGTTTTTGATTAAGAAAAGTACCAGATAGTAATTTGTTTTAAAATTTAAAAAAATAGTATATCTTAAATTATTAAAATAATGTGCTTTCAAGTGAAAAATAGTGGAAAAAGTAAAAATCGTGAGAAAAAGTAAAAAATTCTGCGAAAAAAAAAAATCCCGGGAAAATTATGACTTTGAATGAAAATCGCACGAAAAAGTAACTTTTTGCACGCTCGTAGAAAAAATATATTTGTGCCTTTTGGCTAAACATCTATTTTAAGAGCTACCTATTAATAACGCACTTTTGACCAATATCTTGCATAAAGTTATTTGTAAAAAGCATTCGTCTTGGGAACTTTTAATAAAGTAATATTTAAATTTAAATCTTGACCCACTTTTTCTGTGGCAGGTTTGTTGGATTAGGTATTACCTTTAACACACTTTGGTGTAAAATGCTCAGCTTAACACTAAATCAAGAAATATCCGGCTGCTTGAGTAAGAGTCCTTCTTAAGAATAACTTTATATTTGTTAGCTAAAACCCTTATAAAATTTATATATATATATATATATATATATATATATATATATATATATATATATATATATATATATATATATATATATATATATATATATATATATATATATATATATATATATATATATATATATATATTATATAAATATATATAAAAAAACACACGCCTAGTGTTTTAAATGAAGTTACCTTTTACCTCAAAATGAAACTAAGCCGTAAATACTGTCACGTCTTCATTTCTTTTTTTCGTACTTTTTGTTTTTTCAATTGAAATTTATTACCCTTTTAAGGTATGTCAAGCAGTACGAACGTAAATAACATTTTTAAATTATTGCATTATTATTTAAAAATTGCATTTTTTTTTTTTAAGAATGTTTTTAAATCGATACCGCATAAAGGTTCATTCTGTACAAAATGGCGAAGGGAAATTACTAATTTTCGTCAAAGAATTCGAGATTACATAAAAAAGTGCTGATAATAAACAACTTTTATCTATCATTTTTTTGCGACTGTGTACTCATACAAATATGACATACAAGTCCATTTAAATTTTTAATCAAATTACAAAGTTTTTAAATAAAAACCCTTTTTAGGGCTATTATATTGCCTTTAACTTGTTACTTAATTTTCCAAATTAGAAAAAAATATAAAAAAAAAGTAAAATTACTCTTTTATTTTATATTATTTGGTTTTGCATCAATTTATAAAAAAAAGTTTTTTTTGGGAATTATCTTTTTTAAGAATATATTTTCTTTAATTTTAAAAGACATTTTTATTTAAAGTTTTCTTAAAATAATTTATAAAAAAATATATGTCGTAGCACAAATTTTAAAAATATTCCAAAAATCCAAATATAAAATTATTTTTGGTTTAAGGACAGTTTAATTTTTTCGAAAAGAAACATTTATAAAGTTTAATTTAAAAAATTTACAAATTATTTTAACAACATTAAAAAAAAAATTATTTTAAATATTTTTAAATAAAAGTTTATATATTTTTTTATATTTCATATTATTTGTATCTATTTCAGTTTAATCTATACATAGACCGAAGTCTTCACAAGAAAAATAAATAATTTAAAAATATTAATTTAAAAACCCAAATAGAACTTAAATTTTTTTTTAAATCTTTTAAATTATTGTTAAATCTATTAACCTTATTCACTCATTTTTCATTATTGACAAAATAACAGATATGGTAAGTAAAAGAAAAATATTTTAATTTTATATATATATATATATATATATATATATATATATATATATATATATATATATATATATAATATAATAAAATAAAAAAATATGTTTATATATATTTTTTAATAAATTTTTTAATTTTTATATTAAAATTAATATTATATAAACATAATTACTAAAATTATATTGGTATTTGTTATATACTAAAAATAATGATGTTTAAAATACAAGATTAATTAACAAATATTAGGACATATCTTGTATAAATTTTTGTTTTAGACTATGGTTTTTGTTTAAAAAACCTCTCTTTTCCACAAACCCAATTCCCTTTTCATTTACTAACCACTGACCTTTGATACAACGGTGAAACTACGGGGGATTCCCCCGGTTCAATGTTTTTTGAATGATATTTTAATCCCAAACCAAACCAGTCATTTCTTAGATATTTATATCAAGGGATTACAAATTTATCGCTATTGGCTTTCCCAAATTAAAAAAAACTGGCAAATACTTTTAATTGAAAATTTAACTGATGACATTAACAAATGAGTTTTTGACAAGTACGGAACAAGCATTGTTTAATGTAAGCGAGATTTTGTTAAACTCCACCAATTATTTCTCAGGTGAAACCACCACCTTTATTCCTGATAACTTTACCTATTTTTACGAAAATTCATCATTGGATTGGAATGAGAATTCTACAGATTTCTTGAACTTTAGCATTTTTAATAATAGTAATAATATGATTTGATTTAAATGGCACCTTTAATAAGTTATTTGAAAAATATGTTTTGGACTATTTAACATTATTTTTCACCATTTGGTTATTTAAAACCCACAATTCAAATTTAATATCTTGAAAAATGAATTCAAATTAAACTACTTTATGATATGAAAACAATACGATATCACAATTTAACTTCAGTAATAGGGACTACGAATATTTTAAATCAACCTCTTCCCTTCTTTAACAATCAATACCACAAGAAGGCAAAGTTTGAAACTGGTTATCTTCTATATTTGATGAGAAAAATTCAACGATAGCAACTTTACCAGAAATTCTAGCACTGAAAATTTATATCAAAAATAAAAGAAGGAAATCGTTTCCAGTACTTTTTTGATTGCTTGACTTATTTAAAAACTTTTAGTTTCTAAAGCGGGGTATTATATTTAACACCACAACAAGTACAGCTATAGGGTTAACTATGGAGAAGTTGAGTATAGCAAGTTCTGAACTATACCAGGGTTCAAAAGTTGGAAGTTTTTTGGGGGGCTATGTTTGGACAGGAATTACTTAAGGTTAACTCTCCGGTTTGATTATGAACGGGTTATCCATATTTTTTTTTTGGTTTAAAAGGCTAAAATCTTGTTTTTTAGAGTGTGTTTTTAGCAAATAAAATTAAAAAAATTTTAGAAAATATAATAATAATTATAAGAAAATAAAAAATGTTTAAACAAAGAAAACTAAAAAACCCAATTTTAATTTTCTATATTTCTTACCTTTTTTGAAAACTAATATTAAATATTTATTAATATCCCAGCAGGTTGATTTAGTTATAAAAATAAAGGTTAAATTGATTTTAAATAATATCTCTAGTTTTCCAATGGAACTTTTGGGAGTATTTTATATATTATCAAATGACACAGCTTTTTGACTTAAAATAAAGTTTTTTTTTTAACAGGCTACTATTATACAGGGACAAATTGTGCGTGCAACTTTTTTGTTTTAACTTAAATATGATGTATTACATTCTTTCATAGTTCATTCTGCATTTTTCATGTAAGTTGGTCTTAGTGCATAATTTTTAAAACACATCTCAAAAAACGTTTATTGGTTGGCGGGTGGCTGACCTCAGCCAATATTTTTGCATTCATTGCATTATCGAAAACAAAGTTAAGTTTTTAGTTTTTTTAACTACTAGCCCAGTAAAATGCGGAAAAGTTGATAAACAGCTCCGATTTTAAAAATTTTTACTTGTACGTAATCTGTAGACCCTCAGGAACATTTATCACCACTAATATCTGCCTTGCAATGAAAAATGAAAAAATTCGGGTAGTTTTCCCACCCCCAAATAATCTCCAATAGTAAAACTGATGAAAAAAGTTTTAAATTCAAAATTTTACCTCGAAAATCGTCCTTCGAGGGGTTTTCGTGGTCGCTGATTACGAATCCACGGTCAAAAATCATGTAAGGGTGGTTGCACCCCATCAAAACCACCCCTAGGTGTTACAGAAATGGGAAAATTTTAAAAAGTCAAAATTTTACCTCGAAAATCCTCTATCGGGGGTTTTTGGGGTGGCTGATTACAAATCCCTAGTCAAAAATAAGGTGAGGGTGGTTGCACCCCTATTAAAACCACCCCTAGGAGTTACAGAAATGGGGAAATTTTAAAAATTCAAAATTTTACCTCGGAATTCGTCTCTCGGGGGTTTTTAGGGTCGCTGATTTCGAATCCGTGATCAAAAATCAAGTGTGGGTGGTTGCACCTCATTAAAACCACCCCTAGGAGTGAAACGGGGCAATTTTAAAAATTCAAAGTTTACCTCGGAAATCGTCTTTTGAGGGTTTTTGAGGAAGCTGATTACGAATCCGCTGTCAAAAATCAAGTCAGGGTGGTTAGTCAAAAATCGTAGGAGGGTGGTTGCACCCCATTAAAACCACCCCTAGAAATTACAGAAATCGGGAAATTTTTTTAAATCTAAATTTTACTTTGGAAATCGTCTTTCGAGGGTTTTCAGGGTCGCTGATTACGAATCCGCGGTACAAAATCGAGTAAGGGTGGTTGCACCCCAATAAAACCACCTCTCGGGGTTACAGATATGGAGAAATTTAAAATTTAAAATTTTACCTCGGAAATTGTCTTTTGGGGGTTTTCGGGATCGCTGATTACGAATCCGAAGTCTAGTTAGCACAAACTTTCAATATAATATGCGCGCGAATTTTGGTTTCAAAGTAGTTCAATTTTGAAAAAATAAATTACGAGTATAATAAAATCGTTTTTCAAGTTTTATTTAATTTCAAAAAA
>JAHBCN010011800.1:0-28176 GCA_019359885.1 Listronotus oregonensis
AAGCGGGGGAAAGAAAAAAATATGTTTGAATATATTACTAACTTAAAGAAAATCCAAACTTTTTTCGATACAAAAACATTAATTTTTTATTTTAGAGTGAGAAACAAAATGGAAAAAATTTTAAAAATTTAGAACAACAGTATCTAAAATTTCTTCAATACATTTGATATAAGTTCTTCGTAACCGTAACTCCCAGTGATAGTTGGGGCTATAACCCATTCGGATAAAATTTTCCTTTAATAATTTTTTTTAACTTTTACTTTTTTTAAGGTTTTTTGCATTTCCTTTTTTTCCCTTCCCCCATAAAAATATCCATCGGCGTGTCTTTTTGGGGGCCATTTTATTGGTGCATCCCCTTCAATCCATTCACAAACCCTTTTTTAAAAAAATTTTGTAACATTGGGAAAGGGGCCCACTTTTAAAAGACGAAGTTTCCTTTTTTGGAAGCTCATTAAAATAACCTTTTGTTTTTGGGAAAAAATTTAAAAATAACTATTTCCGAAGAAACGTTAAAAAATGGGACCTATTATTCTGTTTTTAAAATATCTCCATACATTAAATTTGGGGATTTTAAAAATTAAAATTCCCTATAAGCAGTGGATTTTATGTGGCCCATTTTATTTTTTTTCTTTTATCTTTGGAGTTCGGGTTGACTCATCAGTTCAAAACCTTTTTTTCAAAAACCATTTTTTAAATTTGATTTTTCTAACAAGTTTAAAAATTCCCCCCTTTTTTTCTCACTTTAATTTAGTTATAGGCTTAATTTTCTAAAGTTATTTTTTAGTGATAAAAGAAGACCAAGACCAAGCCCGGGGCAAATTTGGGGTCTTGGTCTTCAAGCCTGGTCTTTCGGTCTTAAGCAAAAAGAAGGTCTTGTTCTTGGTCTTGGTTAACCCGGCCTTGGTCTTTCTTTTTGAAGAGTCCTGCTGGTCTTTTTTTTTTTGGTAGTAATTATTTATAAAAATTTTAAATAAAATAATTTTTTGAAAAAAATAAATTTAGATGGTAGGACATTTTTTTTTAAAAAATTCCAAATATCAAATTTTAACCTTACACATACTTTTAAATTATTTGATTAAAAACATTTTTTTTAATGTAGGGGTTTTTTTTTTATAGGCTTTTTTTTTAGTTAATTTAAAAAGACAAACCCCTTTTTTTTAACATTTAAAAAATATAAAACATTTAAAAAATAGGAATTATTTAAATTTTTCAAAAAACATATAAAATTAAAGCAAAAAAAAAATGAGAGTATGAGAAAAAAAAAAGACTTAATAACTAACCAGATGTGACGTGAAATTTCCGTTGAATGATTCTTTTTGGAAAAAATTTTTGTTTAAAAAAAAAAGTTATTAAGGGGAATTTTTTTAAGTTCTTTAAATTTTTTTTCTTTTAAATTTTAGTCAAACATTTGCCGTAAAAATTTGGGGTTCAAATACGTTATAAACATTTTACATTTACAAGGTATCAAGGGTGTGACAAAGCTCGAGATCCCCTTTTTATGATAGAAAAAAATCTAAATAAAAAAATTAGGAAAAAAAAAGGGGCGTTTAAATTTTTTATCCCAAATTTTTTTCCAAGAATCCACTGCCACTTAAAAAATTTTCCCTTTTATTTTTAATTTTAAACCCCAAAAAATTCAAATTTAAGGAAAAAAAACCTTAAAAAAAAACCATCTTGTATATTATGGGGGAAATTTTGAGCCAAAAAAAAAAAAAATTTTCCGAGTAGATTAAATATTTAAATTTTATCATTTTCGGTTTTGCAAAAAAATGACGTCATCATTTTTTTTTTTGGTTTTTTTTTGACTTTTCCATCTAAACCAAAGTAATATTTAAAACCATTAATCTAAAAAGAATTTTTTGATATGACAAATATATTTTTTATTAATCCATAAAATTTTTATCTTAGTTTTTGATGTAATTTTTATGGTGCCGTTTTAAATGAAAAAAAAATGATTTTGGGTTTTTTTAAATTTTTTGATTCCCTTTAAAACAGATTATAGATAACTAATTTAACATCAGAAATAAAAAAGTAATTTTTAGCTTCATAATTTTTAAATTTTTTTTGTGGGAAGGTTTCGGAGCTATCGGTTTTTTCGGACCTTCAGCCCATCTTAATTTTTGAAACATGTTATTGAATTTATTTTGTTATCGTCGTTAGAACTTAAAAAGAAAAAGTAATGGGGTTTAATTATTACTTTATCAAAAACAAACCTTTTATTTTAAAAACGTTTTTTTTTAGTTGTTGACAATTTTTTTTTTTATGTCTGGGGTAAAAATTTTTTATTGAATATGAACATTGAAATTTATAATAAATAAAAAAAAAGCATAAGTGCAAAAATCCCCTTCACGATCTTGGGGTTGGGGGTCTTGCACTCCTCGGTCTTGGTCTTGGTCTTGGGGTTGCATAGCCCGGGGTTGGGGTTGGTCTTCAAGGGGAAAAGGGGGTCTTGGTCTTGGTCTTGGTCTTGGGGGTTCTCAAGACCAAAAACCGGCAAGACCCCAAACCCCGGCTCCTCACCTTTTCCTTTTTTTTTCAAGAGAAAATCCTCCATGGAGGCATTTTTTTAATATCATAGCAAAAGAAAAAAAATTATTTTTTGACGTGGTTTTTTACCCGGGCGCGCAAGCAAAAAAAACTTGATCTTTTTTTTCATTTTAAAAAATTAAAATTATAAATAATGAAAATAGAGTTCGGGGGGGTTTAAAAAGTTTTTTTTCCCTTTAAAATCTTCCCCTTTCAATTTTTTCCCTATCTCTAATTGTTTTTGAGTTATCTCAAAAATCCAAAACCCCTTTTTTTTTTTTTTTAATTTCAAAAATTGGGGAATTTTAAAATTTCAGAAAAAAAAACCTTAAAAAAACCCCTTTTTAGATTTGCATTTCGCGTCGAATAAGCTTCCCCGGCATATATTTTTAAGCCTTCTAACTATTTTTTTGGGGAAAAAAATTTGACTGGACATTCAAAATAATTTTAAAATTTTTTTTTCTTACTTCTTTTTTTAATGCTTTAACACTGAATATATTTTCTTAAAAAAATCATTTTTTTACATATTATTTAAAATTTTCCGCCCCAAAAAATTCTTTTTTGGTCTTTTTCGACATCGGAATCCCCCCATTGACCTTTAGATGGCGCTGATTGCACGATTGGCGTGGGGTAATGTCGGAGGCGGTGTATTTTCTCTTGTTTCCTTTCCATTAAAAAAAAACCCCTATCAAGGGGCCCTCTGAGGGGACCTTCTCGGTCATCCTGCATTGATTTATACACTTTTATAGAGTAAAAAAAAGTAAAGCCCAAAAACCCAATTTTAATACAAAAATCCCTTTAAGCAAAATTTTTTTTCGTGATTGTGAGTACATTGTCCCTTTTTATCTGTTGGTTTTTGCAAATAATAAAGTACAAAAAAAAAGGCCTTTTAAACAAAAAAAAGCAAATCTAAGGAAAAAAATAACTCTACTATTTCAGGTTTTTCAACCTGTCCTATTATATTTTTTTTTTTTTCTCCGTTTTTTTTTTATAGCCCCGTAACTAAAGACCTGAAAGCCCCAAAACTGAAAATTTTAAACTGAAAATTTTATTTTGGCGCAATTTTAGCCCCTTGCGGATGCTTTCGAGCGAAAAAAAGTTTACCCGGGTTCCGAGGGGAAACCCCCTGAAAACCCCCCCGGGGGCCAAAAAAAAGGGTTTCCCCCTTTTTTTTAAAAAATGGGAATTAGAGAATTTTTTTGTATCAAAAAAAAAAATCAAAAAAACAAAAAAAAGGTTCCCCCTTTTTTTTCCCACCAATTTTTTTTGCAAAAAAACCCCGAAAAATCCAAACATTCCCCCACTGGAATGTTATGGGGTACTAGTGGCAAAAAAAAGTAGAGGGGGAAAAAAAATTTTTAAAAAAAGCAAAAAAATGGTGAAGGAAATTTTTAGGGGGTTATTATCCCTTTGGGGAATTAAAAAAAAAATGTTAAAAACAAAAAATTTTTTTTTGAAAAAAAATAAATTAATGGGGATCCCCCCAAAATTTTGGGGGAAAAAATTTTCCCCTTTTTTAATTTTAAAAAAAAACAGAATGGACCCAAACCATAATCAATGATGGTTTGGGTTTTCCTTCCCGGGGTAACTTTAAATGATTAAAAAAGGGGCCCTTATTGGAAAGGAAAATTCGTTCCCCTTATAAGTGAATCCGGGAAAAAAAGCGGCATTCAATGGTAAAGCGACAGCTGAAATGAGGTTTTTTGGGGGGCCCCTTATTTTGAAAACTATCGTTTTTTTAAAAAAAATTTGGGGCTTTTTTTAAAAAGAAAAATTTTTTATTTTTTGTTCAATCAAAAATTTCCAATTCACTTTTTAAAATATTGGGGAAACCCTTTTTTTGGGGCCTTTGGGGGAAAATTTTAACCCTTTCCCCCCTGTTAAAGTTAATAAACTTTTTTTTAAAGACCCAAAAAACCAAAAATTTGGGGCCAAAGGGAAAAAACTTACAGATTTATTTAGCTTTTCCTTTTTTATGGGACAAAATAACTACTGATGAATTAATAAAAAACGTTGAGGCCAAAAAAAAGGGGGCCCCGCGACTGAAAAATATTTATCCTTTTAAAAAAATTTTATGCGCAGGAAAAAATTTTTTTTGAAAAAGTATTTCGGGGGCCGAAATGGGAACCCCCAAAATAGGTGAGTTCCCCAAAAAAACTTTTGTGTTTCAAGATTTTTTTAATTTTGGGGAAAAGAACTGAAAAAAAATAAAAAAATCGATATAATAGTTTTTTAAACCCTATTTTTTCCAAATTTGTTTAATAGCGGCTCTTTAGTGAAAGTTAGTGTCAAAAATCAAAAATAGTTTGATGTCCCCAAAGGAGGAAGTTTTTTAAATTGCAATGTCTAATTTTATTATATATTTTGTTCATATTTTTTTTTGTCAATTTTAAAAAGGTTTTTTTTTAACCCCTTTTAAAAAATTTTTTTTTTCAACATTTTCCCCAATTTTAAAACGGTTTTCAAGAAAAAAAAAAAATAAAAAATAATAGTTTTTTAACCCCCGCATTTAGTTTTGGTTGCTAACTTTTTTAAAGGGGGTATTTAATAATTGGGAAAATTTTTGAAAGTTTTTTTTCTAAAACCAAAAAAAGTCAAAAAAATTTTGGGGCCCGGATAGGGAAAAACTGCTTAAATTGCAATGTCTGTTTTTTTATTATTTTTATTCATATTTTTTTGCCAAAAATGGTGATGAAATGGTTTTTTGCAAAAAGTTTTAAAAATTTGATTTTTTAACACTAGTGTTTTAAAAAAAACGTTTAAAAAAGGCCCCGGAAAATTTTTAAAAAAAGTCCTTTTTATGCCCAAAATTTAAAAAAAATATTTTTTAGTAAAAGTGGTTAAGAAAAATAGATAAAAAAAATTTTCTTCCCAAAAAAAACCGCGAGATGGCGCAACGGCAACGGAAAAAATTTAAAAAACCCATTTTTTAAAAAGCAATTTTAGGTACAATTTTTATTTTATTATTAAAAAATCCAGCCAATTCGCATCAATTTGGGTTTAAAAAATTTTTCAAAATCTAATAATAAGGGGGGAAGCTGATAAATAATCAAATTTAAAAAAGCTTTACCCTTTCCCCCAAAATTTTTTTGGGGAAAATTTATATAGGTAAGTGGGTACCGGGGTCAAAGAATAATTTTGTAGAGTAAAAGAAAAAATACTGGAAACTATTTTAAAGTTTGTATTGTATATGAGGCAACACCTATTTAAAAATTTAATTGAAGCTGTCAACTTAAATAGGTTTTGTCGTTTTTTCCCAACTTTTGGGGAAAATTTTTCTATTATTTTATTAAAAAATTGGTTAATTTGAAATACCCCCAAAAGAATTTAGATATCAAAACGGGTTTTGAAAGTGTGGGTATTTTTTTTTCCCCAAGTCTACAATAAAAAAACCCCGTCGTATTTTGGAAGTTCTACAATATTTCGTTGATTTTGTTTTTCCCCCGTACTGTTAATTGTAAAACTCAAATATACTTTTTTAAACCCCCTGGGTGGGACTTAAAATTTTCTTTATTTATTATTGTACCTACTTTTTGGTATATTATGTAGGTTATAGGCAAATTGCAGGTGTTGAATATAAAGCAGAGTCTTTTCTTCTTAGTTTATCAGTCGTTTGGAGTTTGTCAAGATATTTTCGTGTGTGTTATTGAGCATTCAAAATAGCTAACCTAAACTATTAATGTTAGTAGGTAATCAGGACCTGTACCTTTTCAAAAGGAGCGGTGCCTACACAATAGATATTTGTCAGGCAACCTATTTATGGTTTGGGTTTTCCACTGGGGGTTGTAATTTAAATTTTCTTGCGGTCAAGAAATCAACGAATAATTGTGAAACGTACCGTACCTTTCTCGAGAAAACTTAAAAAAAACAAAATTTTCTTATACAACGTCCTCTAGTTTACTGAAGTACAAACTAGCCGGTACCATAAAGCACGACAAGAGCTTTAAATTTTCTTTAAAACGAGTACCCTCTGAAACTACTTTCAATAAAAAATGTGGGAGAGAGAGCTACTTGAAAGTTGCATTATTCATCTTCCACCCTTAATATTGGAAATACGACGAAAAGTCCTGTACCAAACTGATGCAGAATTGGTTAGAGTTTTTGCTGATGTTATCAAAATTGTACCTAATACCAGTTAATTTTGGAATAAAATAGTTTTTTTTACCGTTGTGGTTGCGCCATCTTGCGGTAGTTTTAGAAACTTGAAAATAATTTCCAGCTTTTTCTCTTGACCACTTGTATTAAAAATATTTTTACCCTAAAGCTGTGCGATATAGTTATTTTTGTGCGCAAAGTGATACTTTTCCGCACGCGACTGCCGTCAGTCAAGTGCGGAAAAGTCACTTTGCGCAAGCGTTAGGAACAAAATTTTTCCTACGAGCGTCAGATAATACCAATATTAAAGCAATGAGTATTTTTTAAATTATGTTTAATCTGAAAGAACTACTTCAACATATTTATAAATGGGAATTATTTGTTGATAACATTTACAACAAAAGAACAGTTATTAGCATATTGTAAATTAATTGCAGAACCTGTAATTTCATTTAGCGGGTGGCTTATGGAAGCGCTTATTGTACGGCTTGATGAAGGTTGACTTAGCTCAGGAGGGGAATTGTTCATGGTCAATATTTTATTCGACATATCCTTTTTCTGATTTGTGGATTCATCAATGTAGCTCTCAGCTACAGCCGTTGATTTCCAGCCCCCAAGTCGCTTGACATTGGAAATTCCTTCTCCAGAATCCGCTAACATAGTCGCAGAGGATCGACGAAAACTATATCCAGTGTACTCTTCTGGATTTTTTAATTTTAGGTATGCAGCAATTTCTGAAGGCATTTTACCTATTGAATTTATTCCCACACATTGCGTACTGCATGCTCCTTGTTTATACTGGATAAAAAAACGTCTGTGTGGGGTATGTGTTTTTCGCAAATTTGCATATTTACGGTACAATTGCAGATAAAGTCCGTTATTTGTTTCATCGGACACTACAAAGATTCTGGAAGTGTTATTTTTACTGTCAGGAATTTTCACCACTATCAAATTTTCATTATCCTGTATGTTATCAATCATTATTTTTGTAAGTTCATCTCTCCTACAAGCACCGGCTAATCCAAAAATTGTTATATCAGGTGCTTCTTTCATGAATCTTGAAACTTCTTCTTTGCTGAAAGTTTTTGATTTTTTTGGTCGGTATCCCACGTTTTGGTGTTTAAGTAGTGATGTTAGCTTGAAATATGAACTTAAATCAAGGTTCCTTTTCACTTTGAGGACACATTTTAACATAGAGTACTTACTCCATAAAGTATTAGGTTTATATGTTTTTTACAAATCCGCAAAATAGGCCAAGAACACTTCTTCTTTAATACTTTTTGTCCCCTTGCTGGAGCACCAGTTTTTGAAATGACTATATTGATTCTCATATTTTTCACGAGATTTTGCTGGTAATAAATTCAAACTTACGGTATTTGCTGCATCCAGGATAGAATCTGGTAGCTCCTCATCGGAACTACTCATTTTAAATAATTATTTTTGTCGGATTTTTATTTAATTAAAAAAAGATACTATGACGCCTTTTCACTAAAAATGCTTGTTTGTATTGAAACTCATTTGAGCAATTGCTTGTTTATATGGAAACGAAGAAAAAATCTGACATGTGTTAAAATCACCAAGATTACATATTGTTGCTTGACTTTTCATAATCATTTATTATTATTATACAGGGTAATTAAAAAAATGTTATTTTTTGTGTTTTAGTTGAAATATTGAAAATTACGAAGTAACAAACAAAAAAGAGAATAAACTAAAACTTGCAATAGCTTCGTATATTGCATGAAATAGCCTTCAATTACTAAAATACATATAAATCTTGCTTACCTGTAAGATTTTAGAGTAGTTTTACTTTTCCACACGGCGTGCAGAAAAGTTCACTTTTCCGCACGCCGCGCGGAAAAGTGCAACTTTGCGCATTTAAATGCGTGCGGAAAAGTGGACTTTTCCGCACGCTCGTAGGAAAAATAGTTTTCGGATACAGCCGGCGTCCTTTCTTATTTGGACACCCGATACATAGGGTTTTCGACAATGATTAGTTTCTAAAATACAGATTTGTTAAAAGGTTATTTTTATTACTAAAGTTTAATATTTACAGAACGACGAAAAGCGCAAAGAGAAAAGTTAATATTCTAAATATTTATTTTAGATTTTAGCTCGTAATTAAAAACACTGACATACAGTGTCTTGCAGTATAAAAGAAGCCGTAATACGGGCTACCCTTTGATTTTTGTTGATTTTCTCGATAAGACCAAATTTAAAAAGAGAATGGGAGGCAAACACTTTTCGGGGCACTTTATTAGGTTCCTTTAAAGCAAATATATTTTATCAAAACTTTAAAAATATATATATAACACACATTAATTTTTTAGTAGAGATATTAATAGAAAGGTAATTGCAAATTATTTTAAAATACACCTTTTTGCAAAAAAATCCTTATCGCCAAACTAGTGTCTTATTTCGATAATATCTGCCAATGTAACCCTTACACTGACCGGTAAATTGTATCTCGTACAAAATCCAAGAAATATCCTAAACTTTTTTGTTCTTTTTTATAAACCTAGCGAGTGGTGACTGTTTATTGATTATTTGAAGACAAGTCTTAAGGTAGTTTTATTGTTAAATGAAAACGAACAATCATCTATTTTTGTGGGTTATGCTAAATATATGAAATTAACGTACGAGAACATTTGTTTATTATTCTAAAGCATAAAATAGATCATAAACTGAGAGCAATAAATAGAAAAGGAACTGCGATTTTGAAATTAAGACAAAAATTTGCGATTGTAAGTGAGGCGGACCTTAAAAAGAGAAATCGTCGTTGGGCTGCAAATACGAGAATTTTTTATGGGGGGGCTGGAGTGAGTGCCCTTAAAGTATATGCAACAACTTTCGAGGTATATAAGGAGAAATCGGAGAATTGAACAAAGCTAGCTGAAGAATTACCCAATCCAAATAATTAAGAATTTTTTTTAAAAAGGCAGTTTTAAAATAAAAGATTTTACTAGCAAATTGCTCAAATGGAGAAGCGGTATAGTTAAAAATGCATCCCAACTTGTATGATGTTATTATCTCTGGCTTCTCTACGCATCCCAACTTGTTAGCTAATTTCTTTGAATATTTCACTCATGTATTAATTTTTCCATTGGACACGTTAAAAATCAAAAAATTTCAGCGTAAATTTTACGTTGCCTAGACAACGTGGTATTTGCACTACTTACAAATACAGAACAATCGAACCTGTTTATTTGTATTTTCAATTAGAAACGTCAAAATCAGTCATAATGAATCGATTTGATCATGTACACGATGAAGAAATAGATAAAGTAATTTTAAAAAACGATTTTAGTTATAGTTTTAATTATGATGCATGAAACTGAAAATTGTATGACAAAAAAAAACCATTTAATAGTATAATACTCCCATATTTCTCCATTCTAGAAATATCATCCCTAAATACCGCTCGTGCATAAAAATTAACCAGATAATTTTCATTCAAGCTTGTTATACAAATTCCACTCGTTCTTCGAACTCGTGGAATTATAAATAACAAGCTTTTATGAAAATTATCGGTAATTTTTAAGCACTCGTGGTATTACCCCCGATTATTTTATATATTTTTTTATACAAAATAAATAATTTAAAAAATGATCTACTGATTTTTAAACTTTGAAAATTTACTAGATTGCTTATAATGTCGGTTTCTCATGTTTAATTTTGTTTCTTTTTTCTAAAAACTTATGGGTGATAGGTACAAACCGCCCTTACATTTAAATTTAGAAAAATATTAGTATTATGAATGACTACTAATATGACAGGTTAGTATGATTTGTCAGATACTGAAAAAAAAGATAATTTTACATGTATATTTTAACACCTGGTACCTTTAAAACTTAACATTTTAAGGAGATATATTTATTAAACTTTTTTTGCTAAAAAGTCACCTCTTCAAATATTATACCATATTCCCAGGGTAAAACTACACTTAATGGGAATTAATACTACAGTTGTATCTTGATTACGTTTTACGTTTTAATTACTTATTTAAAACTATCTATAGCAGTGCATGTTTTTGCACTGAATACAAGAGTTTATTTATAGTACTGTATCTATTTGATTAATATTTACATATTAAAATTAAATTACTAAATTAAAACATGTGACATTTCTAAATTAATAATGATTATATTTATATAATAAATTTAAATAAAGCATTTGCAGTTGGAATTTTGTTTCTTCTTTTAAGCCACTTAAAAAGAAAGTAAAGGCAGCTTTACACGACATATTTTACCCCAATTTATTGTATTAATATTAGTTGAAGCTAATAAAACTCATAATTTACTGCAGAAATTTTACTAAAATCTAGTAAAAAATTTATGCCAAAGTCAACCTGCAATGGGTCCGTGGACACAAAGGGATCCCGGGGAATAAAATGGCTGACAAACTCGCAAATTTGGAAGCTGAAGACAACGGACCTGAATATACCGTCGAAATTTCATATAACATGGATATGACAGAGATAGCAACATGGATAGAGAAACGGTTCGATGAGAACTGGAAAAAGATAAAAGCCAGACAATCAAAGGCCATTATTGGGAAAAATCTATGGAAGGACCTACCGCTGTGCATAAAGAACTTCAGTAGGGTGCAAATGAAAAATCTGACAGGCATACTGACAGGTCATTGTAGAAACAGAAACTACCTCAACAAGATAGGAAAAAACAAGACAAATATATGTATATGGTGTGGAGAGGAAAGAGAAGACGCCATACATATACTTAGAGATTGCCCAGCACTAGGGCACATCAGAGGAAAATGTCCAGGAATGGCATGGCTGGACCTAAATGACCTAAGATTCCTACTACTAAGAGGACTCGCATCACTAGTGAGGAAATTGGGGCTCTAGTAAACAAAATGACAGCGCCAGATCGGTGCAAAAGAAATGCATACATAAGGGACAGGACAGGTTCCGAAACCTGTGTATGCTTAAGGGATGGTGTAGAGCATAATGGGCATAGGCCTCAGTGCTCAGGGCCCCAGCGAGGAAACTTATCGCCATACTACGATACGATACGATACGAATGTCAGTTGTAGCAGGTGTACCTTGTCGTTAGCCCTATTTCTTCAATTTGACTTTTTAATCGTAATAGACGCACGGTGGTCAATCATAGTCATTTATGTACCAAGAATATTAGGTAGATATGTATGCCCTGAGGGCGACGTTTTTACAAACCCGAAGGCCTCTTGCCCGAGGGTTTATAAGTCGCCAAAGGCATTACACATCTATTAATACCCGCGGTGTATACAAACTTTCATGTCAACTAGTAAATATTTAAAAAAATACAAAAACTTGAATTTGATTTTAACAACATTTTCTTTTTATAACACTTGGCTTATAATCGCTGCTAGGAAAATCAAATTTTGCTAGTTGTCAAACTTAAAATACAGGACTGTTTCGAAATTTCTGACGAAATTGCAAAATAAGCGAAAAAAGCAACACAAAACTTGCCGTAGAAATCGGGAGATGCCTACGAGAGAAAATAATATGACAAATTAAAATTGGGTCAGAAAACTGTGCTGCTTAGATACTTCGGTGTTCTCGGGAGTAATACCACGAGTGCTTAAAAATTACCGATAATTTTTATGAAAGCTTGTTATTTATAATTTCACGAGTTCGAAGAACGGGTGGAATTTGTATAACAAGGTTGAATGAAAATTATCTGGTTAATTTTTATGCATGAGCAGTATTTAGGGAAACTATTTCTAAAATGGAGAAATATGGGAGTACTATACTATTAAAATGGTTTTTTGTCATACAATTTTCAATTTCATGCAACATAATTAAAACTATAACTGAAATCGTTTTTTTAATTACTTTATCTAGTTCTTCATCGTGTACATGACCAAATCGACTCATTTTGACTGATTTTGACGACGAAACAAACAGGTTCGATTGTTCTGTGTTTGTAAGTAAGTGGAAATACCACGTTGTCTAGGCAAGGTGAAATTTCCGCTGAATATTTTGATGTTTAACGTTTCTTATGGGAAAATTTATACATGAGTAAAATATTCGCTGTAATATTTTCCCTGAGTTCCTTATGATCTAAATATTCAATGGTAAAAAAGACTTTAATGGTAAAAAAGAATATTAAATTCGCTAATAAACAATTGAATATTTGAAGCAAGGGTCAAAATAATACCAGCCAAAAAAGTTTAAAACTTTGTCTAGAGAAGATGTTATAAAATTTATTCATAAGGCACCGAATGACACGTTTTTAATTAATAAAGTTACATTAATATTAAAAGAGCTGGCTCCTGAAAAAGCGTTAACTTTAATATATTTTTTTGTCTTTATGCTCAAGCGGGCCGTAAAGTGCACTTTTTGCCTACACGGGTACAAAGTGCACTATAATGTAGTTAGTAACTAAGCAATAAAAACACAATAATAAACTGGTTGGACATAAAATGAATTATGAATAGACATCGTGTCAACATTCTTACGAGTTGTATGAATTTAACATCCAGATGCTTATGCGTAAACACTAATTAAATTTAGAAAAAATATGTTACATACACAGCGAGTTAAATTCATTATTTAAAAAGTAATTTATCGCATAAGAGGCTTATATTCCAACTTAGCAAGTGTTGCATCCGTTTTAATATTGAAACTACTCTAAATAATTATAGTTTTATGTCTACTTAGAAATGAAAGCTAAGTAACTTGCATTTTAATTTTGATGTATTAACGATACTTATTTCACACAACTATTCTTGCGTTGGAGAATTATAACGGGATTTTCGAAGTTAATATCGCTTGCTCAACATTGATTTTACTTTTTAATAAATAATGCTTTGTGTAGATTCCAAATGAATTATTAACGAATGTCGTTAATGGAAGGGTCTATGCTTTGGAATAACAAATGTTGCAGAATATTTCACTCATGTATATATTTTCCCATAAGACACGTTAAAAATCAAAAAAATTCAGCGAAAATTGCCCGGTAGGATCCGAAAAAGTCCCGCTAGGTATCGAAAATTTCCCTATAGGTCTGTATTTATAGTAACAATTGTTAAAATTGCACGTTTGTCATTTTGGCATATTATATCGAATATTAAAAGTCATCGAAATGTCACGTTTTGGAAACGATTCTTTGAGTTTAATTTATAAAAAAGTAATCGAAAGTAAACCTAAAAATACATTAATGAACCATCAGTATATATGGAGACAGTTTCTGGATTTTATTAAAGAAAGGAATTATAGTTTAAACGAACACACTTTAATACCGATACTGCAAATAAATCTTACTGAAATTGGGTACACATGAAAAATGAGGAATTATAAGGACGGTTAACTTTAAAAAATTTTGATGTTACATTGAGAATAAATACAGGCGAATTAATATAAATTATCTTTATGAACATTCAAAAAGCCCGCAGCAAAAATGCCAAAAGAAAGCAGTTGATACTAAATCCAAAAGAAAGTAAAGCCTGTTACTAAAATAGAGATCAAAGCCATGGCTACAAAATTAGAAGCGCTAGATGGTTCAAAATTTTTTTCTGTTTTAGTTGAATTAGCATGAAGAGGAGAGAGGGAGTCAAATGTTTAACTTCCTATTTCAAAAAAGACATTAATAACGTAGGAAAAAAAACTGGTAGAATGGAATACAATCCAATATTCGGAAAATCAACGCAAGGAGGAGATAAACCTTGCGCTCAATCCAAATGGCTGGTTAGAAACTTTGTTAACCCGGATTTGTGCCCAGTAAGGTTATTTAGAAAGTTCTTGGAAAAGAGAAAATATATAAATATTCCGAGATTGTTCTTAATTGTTAATCCTTTCTGGAAATTGGGCAAGTGATACAAGAACATCCCTGTCGGGAAAAACATGATCACTTAGTGGACCTCAACGGAGGCAAAAAAGGCCGGTTTGGCGACTGAAAAAGTTAAAATCACTAATCATTCACTCCTGCGCAACAGCGGTTTCAAAATTAGTAAAACAAGGAATTGAAGAAAATACGCTGATAAAAATTACTGGACATTCAAACCCAAAGTCCATAAAGCCATATCTTCAACTGGATGAGGAACACCATTTAAATATAGGAGAAAAAATGAAAGACAATGATAAAGCTAATCTTAATAAAGAAACTAATATAGCTAATGTGCCTACAATAAGTCTTTAAATTCTAATTCAATGACAAACTCACATACATCAACAAGTAGTGGAGCAGACTCCAAAAATAGTAATTTTTACAACTGTGTTTTCCACTGCAACTCATGCAATTTTTAGTTTCTGCAAGTTTGTCTCATATCATTTTGTTCATTTTCATATAATATTTATGTAGGTAATGTAATTTTAGTATAATGTTGTTTAAATAAAAAATTTAAACTTACTTAGGTACTAATACTTTATTTCTTCTACTCGAGAAATATTCTACCGAATTACACTCGTGCATCAAAGTAAACCTGATAATTTTTCATTCAAGCATGTTGTCAGTAAAAAACTGCATTCGGTTATTTTCATATTTTGTTAAAAGAGTCCTCCTCCATCGAAGTCGGGCTCTTTCGCCAAAATATGAAAATAAACACATGCAGTTTTTAGACAACATGCTTTCATGAAAAATTATCGGTAATTTGGATGCACTTGTGTAATTACTTCCAATAATTTTCATTCAAGCTTGTTATACAAATTCCACTCGTTCTTCGAATTCGTGGAATTATAAATAACAAGCTTTCAATAAAATTATCGGTAATTTTTAAGCACTCGTGGTATTACCCCTAAAAATTTTACAATTTTTAGGGGTTATGATTAGTACAATTTGATTCGTTTTAGAGTCCAATGGCCAAACATTGTTAGTAAATGTGTGAGCACAGAGGTGTTTATACATGAATATGGATATGCATATCTGTTACACTAATTTAGAAAAGCCTTAGATAAGGTACGACACGAAAAATTAGTCAAAATTCTTAAAACAAAAAACATTGACAACAGAGACTTAAGAATAATAACAAATCTTGCTGGAATCAACGAGCACAAATAATAGTGGACTGTGAACAAAGCCTAGAAATTGAAATCAGGGAAAAAGTGAGAGAGGAATGTGTTATGTCCTCCTGGTCTTTAATCTATAAAGTGAAGCAATTTTTAAGAAGGCACTACTGTCTGAAAGTAAAGGAATAATAATAAACGGAAAAATTATAAACAATATAAGATTTGCGGATGACACAGTAATAATAGCAAGCTTCGCTGAAGAACTTCACAGGCTGTTAAACAGAACCAGTACATTTTGTGACCAGCATGGATTAAAAAGAACATAAGAAAGACTAAATATATGGTAATAACAAAGAAGACAAACATACAATCACACATAAGTCTACTAGGACGACAAATTGAAAAAGTACAAAAATGCAAATGCCTAGGTACCTGGATTACAGAAAGTATTGACCAAACAACATAAATAAGAACTAGAATAGAAACAGCAAGGAAAGGGTTTGTAAAACTGAAAACAATCCTTTGTTCCAGAAACCTTAAAAAAACTAGGAGTGAGAACATTACGGTGCTCTATATTTTTTTAATATTCTATTATGGACTGGAAAACTGGACACTTAAACAAACTGCAGTTGTATGAAATGTGGTGTTACAGAAAGATGCTCAGGATATCATGGACAGAAAGAAAGACAAACATGAAAATACTTCAAGAAATGGGTAAAAATATATAGTAATTAACACCATAAAAGCAAGAAAGTTACAATATTTAGGACATATAATAAGAGGACAGCGGTATAAGATGCTTAAATTGATTATGCATAAAAAGATAAAGGGAAAAAGGAGCATTGGTATAAGGACAAAAATTACTTGCTTTTGTAACAAAAATTTCACTAAATCCTAAGAGAGAATGCTCTCTCGTTTCTAGAGGATTTTTTTTTCTGAATATCAATTCATGTGGTGATGCCTTAATTCGATAGTTATTTTTTATATATTTTAATATGTTTAAAAATTATGTCATCAATCATCAAGTCAAACATGTTTTATAAGCAAAATCCTATAATTTAGTATAAACGAAATAAAATGTTTTCTAAAATAATAAATTAAATGGATTTATTATTTATTCCTAATTCAAATATTTTTTTACGGGATTTGGGTTTGACCTTTATAGGTAAAGGTGTGGTTCCTTCCACGCGGCCGTCGCATACGACTAACGCAATGCGACTAACGCATGCGGCCGCCGTTTAATCAGGTGGTTTCTTAGGACCGCGGCTCAAACTCGCGATAGCAAAATTATTAGTGTAAAGGGAATAATCTTTGGTAAGAGTAGTGATGGATGATCTAGCAATAAATTTATTATTAGCAGAAAAAGAGGATGACGAAATACTATTACAATTAGCCAACCTGAACATAGTAATGCCCTCATAAATACAATATTTCAGCAAAGACGCGATGAGGGTTGTTATACTATATTAATAAATCGACATCTGCAACACGATGAAGTAAAATTTAAAAAATATTTTAGACTGAATAAAGCACAGTTTAGTTTTATTTTTGACTTAATAAAAGACGATATAAAGTCCGTGTCATACAACAGAGTTGAATATCCAATAACCCCAGAGAAAAAATTAGCCATTGTATTAAGGTAAATCTGTACAGGGTGTCCCAAATTCGATTTCTTATTATTAGGATCTCGAAAACTTGAAGGGAGACGAGGTCGGTTAAATGAAGGCAAAGTTGCGCAATTTGATGCTAATCAAAATGCCACCTTAGATCTTTAAAAATTTCGAATACATACTTTTGGAAAAAACCGATTATTCGCGGTTTCGTTTTTTTTTTTTATGACTTTATTTGAAAGGATGTAACAAAATAACTTTTACATTTCCATTGCTACTTTTTCTGTTCTACAAGATAGTGTTATAAGATTTATACACCGACGTTTCGTCTTTGAGTTGCCATCATCAACTGTTTTTTTTTTAATACGGCCCTGGTTTTTTTTTATTATGTATTTTAGGAGACCCCCCAAAACCCCAAATATTGACTTCTTTCGAAAAATCTATATTAATGGCAATTTTCATAAGAAACCATATGTCAGAGACAGTCAGACAATATATTTTTGGATCTTGGGAAAACATTAAACTGATTTTTTCAAATAAGTGCGAAACATCATTGGATTTGGGATCTTAAAAGCTCTTAAAATACGTAATAAAAAATCCAGTACCTCAGTTAAAAAATAAAGTTTTAATTTTCAAAAATTAAAAAAAACACCGGACATTCCACACAAAACAACCCCAACAAAATATCAAACGCACACACGACTGCGGCTACACTGATTCTTCAGCAGTCCAGTCGCATCAATCGCAGTCGTTGACAGCGGACGCATACGACGGCCGCTCGGAACAACCCAGGCACATTTAAAAACATGAGAAGGAGTGCTTTGTGGCTAACGTAGTGCGTTAGCCGCATGCGGCGGCCGCGTGGAAGGAAACATACCTTAAATGTATCATACGTGTTGGGTTTTTAGTTGTTTTAAGATAAGCTAAGCACCACGTGCAATTTGTTTAATATAGGATTTGTGCATTAAATTTCCTAAAATTTCTCTTTGTTAAATATTCCATTTATAAATAAATTTTGGTATCAGCAAATAGTATTTTTTAAGAAAAACTTAAATAAAAGTACATATGTACTTTATTTAAAATAATTTATACCCATTTTTATTTGCGTTTATTATTAATGTACCAAAAACTAATATTTAAATAGTAAGAGTAATTTATTACCAGGCGTGACGTACACATCATCATAATATTAGTATGGAAAATATTATTGTATTATTTTTACCTAATTATAGCATCAAATAGAAGAAAATATTTTAAATCTTGGTGGCAGACATAAAAAAAAATTCTAGTATGTATATTTGACTAATGTACCAGTAAATATTTTAGTTATAAGTTTTAAAACAAAAAGGTAATGGTAATGATTTAGTTAGAAACAATTGCTGAAACTAAATATTGTTAATAAAATTAAATTACAAAATAAAATAGGACTTTTCAAACAAGTTTTAAAAGGCAATAAAATATTTACCTAGAAAGATTTATATGTTTAGGATATCTTATCGCCTATAGAAACGAATTCTCCCATCAAAGACAGTCTTATTGGGTATGCGTACGATTTAAAAGGCAACCAAGGAGTAACATTTAATATTTACACCAACAAAGCAGTGACAAAAATACTGGAATTAGTTGACAACTATATTTTTCAAACAACGTTATGTATACAGGGGTGTCAAAAAGTCCGTACAAGAACAAAGTTCATTTTTTTAAATGACTCCCTATATTTTTTGTTACATTTTTGTTTTCTGCATAAAATTCTAGATATTTTTTATTCAGCATATCATATCCCTTTTTCAAGTGTTCAACGAGATATTCGCTTTTTAAAAAAAATTTTAAAAAAAAACCCCCCTTTTTTTTTTTAAGGTTTTCCCTTTTTTATTTTCAGGGTTTTTTTTTAGATTAGAATACATACTGTAATCAGTATCAGAGCCAGTAAGGGATCGCTAAGCAACACTTACCGGTCTATTTCATTTTTATAAATTATATTAGACAGTTAAAACTATACGAACATTACATTTTCTTCAACTCGTTGACTGTTGCCGCAGGGAAAAAGGTGACACGATTTTCAGAATATATTGTGATTCCTTGATTTTTGAAAACAAATAATGATACAAAACGGACTTACAGTATGAAATAATAATATATTACGATACATATCTGGTAGTACTTGTTACAGTTACTCGTTTAGACATTCTTGACTCGGCTTCTAACGTCGCCTCGTCCATAATGTCTATAACGTAAATTACTATTCCCTGAGTTTCAGATCACAAAGTTTATCGAGAAGCAGCTGAAAAATAATAATACCGGGATATCAGCAGGCGAAGCAGTATATTAAATGCTTGTCGCCGAAGTTTTTACTTTAGACTTGCTATGCTGAAACATAGCCACAAGCTTATTAGGATTTTACTAGGACACATTAAAAAATCGACCCTCCAACTTTTTTTACCGTTACTTAAGGTGCATAGATTTTCTTATAGCGATGTGTTAACGTCTGGTTTAAATTATTGGTGTTATTAAGTGTGTTTTGTGTTATTTGTTCCTGGCACTCCAGTTTCTTTTCTTCATTGATCAGTGTTTGTTAATGTAGAAGGGGACTTTTCTAGCATTCACCAAGTTAATGCTGGGTGCCCAGAGTTTTACCATTCTATTTTTTATGATCTTCACTTTTCAATGATCAATCTTATTTGGAGTTTTGGTGACGATACTACCAGCCACTCTAATATTCAGTTTTTCAAACCAGTTCTTAGGCCTGATTTAGAAAGCAAGCATAAATAAGGCAGATGTCTCTTTCACAGGACCTTAAATTAATATTGGAAGGGGACACCAAAAATCTTTCCAGTTTAATGCTTGAGAAAACACAATAAGGTTGGCTATCGTTAAAAAGTTGGACCTATACTCATCCTTTACTTATGAGCGAACAGGTTCTGTGGATTAAAAAGTCCTTCCATCCCTGGCCCATCGACGAGCTGTAGGGAATCTGTCGCTCTTTAATAGATTTTTCTGGAACTTTTGCTTCAAAGAACTGGCTATCCCATATAATTCCTGCTCTAGCAGCTGTCACTAAAGGCCTCTATCTTTCCACTTTTTTAGTTACTTACCAGCCTTCAGATCTATTCTTTTCATCTTCAAAGCTTTAAGTTTCGTGTTAATAAATTTCATCTTACTTCACTACTGTCAACCCCCATAGGTGAATTTTGGCTTTGTGGATGGTCCAAATATACAGAAAATAACATTGTGTATATGTATTAATCTGTAATTGATAATAAAACGTAGAAATAATTTGCACACACGAAGCAAGCTACACTTTGTATCCATGTTTTTCTTGTAAACAACAAAAAACACTTTTTATCTAATATGCTAACTTAAAAAAATACCGCTATTGTCTTAATCATATCTAAACAAATGGTTTAAAGTTACTTTCTATTCATCTGTTAAATCAAACAAACCTTATATCCAATACATACATAACAATTATAACAAAATAATCTTAAGAAAAATAATGTCTTTTATTATAAATAGATTAAACGTAAGGTTAGGGCCTCATTTTGCTGTTGGTAATGGTTAGTGATAATACAAATAATATGTGTAGCCTGTGTTGCCCGTAATTATGAAGTATCCTCTATTGAACATCCAGTCCGAATATTTTTTTCAATATTTTGCAACAGTAGCTGGTAAATATTTATGTTTAAAATTGTTTGTTACCCGCCGCGACGCCGCTGAGGTGGGAATTTTGGGTGATTTTGGGGACAAAAGTTCAAACGCGCTAATTTTTCATTGCAGGTACTACATTTTTTGTTAAAGACTTGTTATGGGTTGTACTTTTAGAACGTACTGTTAAATATTTTATTTCACTCTTTCAAACATAACCTAAAAACAGTTTTTTGAAAGAAAAAATATTAATATTAAATTTTTTCTAACTAAAGCACAAATAATATTTTCAAAAATATTATCGCTTTTGTTTACAAAATACGCATTTATATCAAACTTTTATAAGGTAAATTGACATGAAGCGCATTGATGAGACGTTGAGTCGGCGTTGCCAAATGTATTTTTTTAATTATTTTTTAAGAATACTTTTAGACTGTTTAGTGGAAAGTGGGATATCGTTAAAAAGGGAAATTAAATAGCTATTTAAATATCAAAAGATATGGCCGCCATATAAACATTGAAAGTTTTGGTAAGTAGCTAAAAAAAGACGATTGAAAAAAATGGTGACAAAAAGTGTCCTATAATGTAAAACATGTCAAAAATAAAACAAATGAATTACAAGCAAAAACAAAAAGTACAATTCATTATAAGTTAAAAAAAAGTAGATGTTAACGCTGAAAACTGTGTGGCATCTGGAGTTTTGTCACAATACTCACCCAAAATTAACACCGCCCGCCGCCCTATTTTTGCTAACATATTCCCACAATACATTTATTTAGGAAGTATTTTTTTAAATTAATATTACACATCATTATAATAAACAGATTTTTTTTTGAAATTTATATCGATGCAGTTTACCGAATTATTTTATCAGAACATCGAAGTTTAATAAAACATGTATATGAACCACCAGTGATTTCATATTACCGCATATAAGATTTACTTCCACATACACATAACAAACTTTCCAAATGAATGTAGTTCAATAACTGAAGACCTGAAAGTACCCAAAGCTGTAAATAAATCTGTATAGTTTTCATTTGTTGCATTCTTAGGTCTTCGTGGATGCTTTCGAGCGAGAAAAAGTTTTTCACGATTCCGACGTACCTAGGAACCTGGTGAAAATGGCCCTCCAAAGTCCCAAAAAATGAGTTTCCTGTGAATATGTGCCAAAATATGCGAACTAGAGAATTTTTGTTTGGGCAAAAAATGAAGATCACTCGAAATCTACAAAAACGGTCCATACCATTTTTTTTGCAACACCAATACCTATTTTTCGTAAAAATGGCCGTCGAAAAATCCATAATGTTCCACACTGTATAGACCTGGTTAGTTGTGAGTCTGCGAGTCACTGGTGTGATAAATTTTCCTAAGTTTTGAAAAATTATTGGACTTCATTAAAAAGAAAAAAAGTACATTTAGAAACTAGACTCTAAGCATTCAATTGATGTGCATTGAAAAGCATTTCAATAGATGATGAGTTTTTCATTCGCGTTTATTCTACAGATTTTCTTTCTAAAAAATGCCGATGGGCAAAAAAATTTTTTATCAAAACGCAAGAAAGATGGTAAAAGAAATTTTCTGGGATCATTGAACACTTGCTAAGGTCTCATTATTAAAAAGAAATGTTAATAGCAAATCATTTTTTTCAAATAATATTAATAAATTTATAAGATACTTTCAAAATATTGAGAAAAAAAAATTACAGTTTCGATAATATTCTAGAAAAATCAGAATAGACCCAAACTCATATGCAATGATAGGTACGGATTTTTCATTCCGATAAACTTTGAATGATTAAAAAATGTACATTATTGCCCGAGTAATGGAACAATTCGTCCGCCCGCTTATAAGTGAATCCATGAACATAGCGGCATTCTAGAGGTAGAGCGGCAGCTGAAATGACGGGACATTTGGGTCCCGTTATCTCGAAAACTATCGATTTTTTGGAAAAAATTTAAGGACCATTTTTGTAGATTACAAGGCGGTCTTAATTTTTTGTTTTAACAAAAATTCGCCAATTCGCATATTTTGGCAGATATTAGCGGGAAACCCATTTTTCGGGCCTTGAGGGGCCATTTTCAGCACTTTCCCACCTGATTATTTACAGCTTTGTCCCTTTATTTACTGGACTAATTCTCAAATGCTTGAAAGAAAATCAGAACCAAGCAAAAGTAAAATCGTTTTGCTTCGCCTGTGCCCTTTCTGACAGCCAAGTAATTTAGATTGTAGGAAGGCAAAAGGGTATCAGATAAATACTCTTTCCCTTCATAAGCAAATTTGTTCTAAACCTGTGAAAAAATAAGAAAAAATGCAATTTGCCCACCAATCTTAGCGTTAGCTCCCTCCCCATTTAACTTAATTAAATTTTTTGGTGAATTATAATATTATAATCTCTGCACAGTTCTGCATATATAATGACGATTTTTGCACAGTTGCTTAATGTAATCAGGCTTTTAAAATTTGTAACAGCCACCCCACCTAACTTTTTTTAAAACTATTAAGTGGATTTGAAAAGAATAATTCTTGCACAATTTTGCAAACCCTATTTAGATTTTTTTATAGTTACCAGAAACCAGTAATCATACTTCAAAAAATATGTAACAGACCCCCTTAAATTTTGTGAAAAATTTTAGTGGATTTTACAATGAACTTTTTAACTTTACCAAATTTGTAATTTATTTCAAAAACAATATTTCTTTATCTGTTTCTGTTTAATTAAATCAGCAGGTACAAGATAAGAACATATATAGATTTGAGGTTACAGACTATGCAAATTTTGTTTAATCTATCAAGGTCAATTTTTTTAAATATTTGTATGTTAACTGCGGTTATATATTATTCTGTAATTAGATTTTAAGGCCACAAACTAATAATATTATTACTATTATGTATATTTTTTTATTATTAAAAACATTTATGACCAAACTAAAAAACTAATTTTTGTAAGAATATTATTTTAGTTCGTAGCAAGGATCATCAAAGTGCCTTAATATAAAATATTTTATTTATTTTTAATTATTATTTTATACCAATATTTTGTCACATTACATTAAACGGCATTAGTTACAGTATTTTTTTTTTATTTTTAGGTGCATTCTCCATCTTAAGCTCTGGAATAAACCTAGGATGGACATCTCCATTTTTACCGGAACTTCTATCCCCCAATTCTACTATTCCAACCACTACAGATGAGGGTTCGTGGTGTGCCATAGCACCTCTTCTGGGTGCACCTCCAGGCGCAATCATAGCAGCAATGTTAGTAGATAAAATTGGTAGGAAATACACCACTTTAGTTATGGCACCATGGGTTTCACTGTGTTTTATTGGTATTGCATTCTCCAGAACTATTTGGGAAATAACTGGATTTAGATTTATTATAGGTTCCGTTGAAGGAGCCTTGTATACAGTTTTGCCCATGTATATTGGAGAAATTTCAGATCCAAAGATCAGAGGGTTTCTCACTTCTACTATTGCTATAGCAGCTATAACAGGAACACTCTTTATAAATATAATTGGTTCATTTTTAAATATTTTTGTATCCAGTCTGATTTGTTCTTTGGTGCCTTTGATTCATATGATTGCATTTGCTTTAGTACCAGAATCTCCTTATTATTATACGAAAAAAGGCAATTTTGATGCAGCTAAAAAGACTTTACAAATTTTAAGGGAAAAGTAGATGTCGACCAAGAAATGGATTCCATCGCTAAAGCGGTGGTAAGGCAGAAAGAAATAGTGGCCAAGCTGGTCTATTGGATCTATTTACACTATCCAGCAACAGAAGAGCATGTTTCATTTTTATAATAGTATGTTTGACAAATAAGTTTAGTGGTAAAAATCCTTGTATGTTTTACACAGAAACTATTTTCAAAGAAGCGGGAAGCACCATTGATGCTACACTTTCTGTGATAGTCTATTGCAGTGTAGAGTTAATTGCTGTTGCTATAACAACATATTTTATAGTTGATAAATTTGGAAAGAGAATGTTGCTAATAACGTCAGCTGCAGGGTGCTCGGTTTCAGTTCTAGCTTAGCAATATTCTTTTTCCTTAAAGATTTTAATGTTAATACTGAATATCTGTTTTGGTTACCGATTACAGCGCTTGTTTCGTATAACATAATGTTTAGTATAGGTTTGTCCTTTGGAATGGTGACTGTTTTAAGTGAACTATTTCCCACAAATGTCAAAGCTAAGGCCTTGTGCATTGCTGACACATTTTCTGTGTTAATGGGAGCCGTCGTTTCTAAAATATTTCAAATATCATTTGACGTTACAGGTTCAATGTCTTATCCATTTTTGTTTTTCTCATTATGTAGTTTTGTAGGTTTTATTGTTATTTTTAAGTACATGCCCGAAACCAAGGGTAAAACTCTGGAGGAAATTCAACAGTTGTTGAACGATCAGCAACAGTATTCCTCTGAACTGAGAATTCGACAAGTAGCTTATGTTAATAACTCTTTTATATGAAAATATATATTTATTTTTTATTATGCCTTTTAATTACTAATTTACAACCCAATTTGATTTAAATTAAAATTTATTATCTGTCTGGTTAAAAATATACCTTAAATAATTATTTTCCTTTAGTGTTTAAATATTATATGAATTAAATAGAAATATTTGCAATTCTCAGAATTTATATGGAAAAAACTATAGGTTTTTAGTGATTTTCACAGATATCATAATTATGCTATGTTGCTCGGTTTCGAAGTCAAAAAGTTTAAAATTTTATATATTTGCTAGCAGTACCACTTTAATAAAACATACTTTGTTCTTAAAAACAATACCTAGGGCTTATAATTTTTTAACCATAAAAATTTATTTGAGAAGGAAAGTCCCGCGTATAACTGAGAAACTGGGGCAAATCTAGAAGATGAAGTTTTTGTTGGGCCACAAATAGGGAAATTTATCTATGGTGAAAATTTTCAAACGATACTTTTAGCAAAGAAAAATAGAGCAGAATTCGCCCTTAAAAAGTGTATGTAGCAACTTCCGAATAAAAAGAATTCGGAGAACTACTTAGATCTAATAAAAAAATTTATACAATCTCACAAGATGTTTGGAGGCAACATGTCACCTAAGATGCATTTTTTGCATTTCAATTTGGAGTTCTTTCCAGAAAATTTAGGTGCACTTTCAGACGAACTCGACCAAAGATTTTACTGCAATGTTTTTAAATGGAGAAAAGGTTTTTTAATGTTATTCTGTGATTAAATATTTAAACCGATCCCTTTGAATAAGAAGAAAAAAGGGGGAAAACTAATTTTTAAAAATTCACTGGAAATTGCAACTTTTCTGGTTAGATCAGGGGTTCACAACCTTTTTCAATTTGCGGCGCACTTAGAAGTTTGATATTTTGTCAGGTCGCCCTCACTCGCAATATGTATACAGTCGTTCAAGAAACGGCTGCATATATGTACAATGACACCCACGGTACGTTAGTACTTAGGCATCAGCCTTCGTGGACTGTCCCAAGATAAAAAAAAAACAATGTATAACGTAAACTCAAATTCTGGCTCATCAGAAGAGCCAGACGGCGCCCTGATTAGGTACTCAGTATGGGAACAACTGGGTTGGATTGTGCCATCTGTAAGTGATGTTTACTGTTCGGTAAGTGAATACTTACCGACTCCTGATACGTAAGTAATACCTTACCGATCAATAATTTGTAAATCTCAGAAATAGAAATCCCGCACCAGTTCATGAATTGCTGGAAGACCTTTTCGCACCTTTACTTAGACTTCACGGCAATTATAGCAAAATATCCTGCGTTCCAAGCATTCTCCAGATCAGAATCGTCACTTTCTTGTTGGATCCTATCTCACATAAAGTCGAATTAAATGAGAAAGTTGACAAATCAGTAACAAAATGAATTTATCCAACTTTCATACCGGTCTGAATTTTTTAGACGATCGTCTCAGAGTCATAAAGAAGCCATATAAAAATAGTTGGACCGGTACTACTTTTGGAACCACCCCTTCTTAACATTTAAGTACCTCCGCGGGCTAAAAAAAAATTCAAAATGAATCTATCCAACTCTCATACCGGTCTAACATTTTTAGACGATCGTCCTAAATTCATAAAAAAGCCATATAAAAATATTTGGACCGGTACTACTTTTGGAACCACCCCTTCTCAACATTTAAGTACCTCCGCGGGCTGAAAAAAAAATTAAAATAAATCTATGCAACTTTCATACCGTCATAAAGAAGCCATATAAAAATACTTGGACCGGTACTAAACTTGTTGTTTTGGAGATCGAGACGAAGTCACTTAACACTCCACCTCAATACTTAATATACTATTAACAACTTTTGAGTGATAGGTATTAACCATGCTCATAGAAAAAATATTAGGGAGCTATAAAAAATTTTAAAATGCAGAAAAGTGTAACTTAGCAGCAAGTCACATAAAAAAATTAAACAAACTTGCTTTTTGTTATATTTTCTCACTCCGCAAAATATTTGTAAAAATTACCTTTTACAAAAATTCTTTTAAAAACATATTTTTAAAGAATTTTCGCGGACGTTAAAATTTACAGAAATTTAATTAATAAAGTATTGTTTTTTGTAATATAATAAGTTAATATTTTACTCTAACATATGTATATTCAAATTTAAAATCGGTGCAGGCTGGCCAGAAAGCGACCAAGAAGAAGAATGATAATTATTATTGTAAATTATTCAGATGTTTATAGGGTTATTATTCAAAGAAAACTGGCTCTCAATTTGTCTATGAGTGACTGCAGTGTCAGAAAGTTATTATCACCTGATTTACAATAAAAGTTATTGATATAAATATATTGCTTTATACGAGTCGCCCGTTATGTTAAACATCTGTGACAAGTTTGTCATCTGACATCGCCTAGATCATTTGTAATTCGTTATGATATTTAATAGCGTTCTTTTTTTATTAACAAAGATACGTCAGATAAAGTTGTTTTGCAAAATTGTGACCGCCAGAGTAGACAAATAATCTTGCGTTTTAAACTTGTACTTGTAAGACAACTTGAAATTTGCATTTTAAGGAGTTTTGTGATGATTATATTTTGAGTCAGAAGATGGATAGTATAGCGTACAATAGATAAGATACTGGCAGACTGTTATCAGTGAGTTTAAAAAGTGTCAAAATGAAAATATTTTTTGACGGTTCGCCCTTGAATGTAGATTTGATTGCTAACCTATTTTTTTTTATACTTAACTATTTTTAACTATACATGTTTTTTCCATTTTAAGTTCAAGTTTTTTGAAAATCAAATCAAAGTATTACTCCGTTTTGAGACAATTAGAGAACACATCCTGTTCTCTATGTTGTCCACTATGACTCACTCCCTAGACGAATTTAGGGCTGTAGGAAGC
>JAHBCN010011801.1:0-27946 GCA_019359885.1 Listronotus oregonensis
ATTTTTGGCCCCTTTTTTTTTAAATACCTTTTAGTCTTGATTTTTAAAAAGACTTAAAGGGTTTTTTTTTTTGGCCCAAATCGGGTCTTCTAGGGAAAACCCCTTAAAATTTTAAAACTAAAAATTTTTCAATTAAAGTTTTTAAATTTTTTAAATTTTTTATTTAATATTTTTTAAAACAACAAAAAAAAAAATTAAAGGAACTTGTAAATAATTAAATGAAAAAAAAAAAAAGATAAATTTTTTAAATTGGGGACATTTTAAATATTTTTTTAAAAGAAGACATACTAATCAACGAGTTTTGCCATTTTTTTTTTAAATATTTATTTTTGGTTTAGATTTATTGGTCTTAATAATAATACCCGTATTTTTTTCTGCTTTGATTTTTTATTTGATTATCAAAACCATGCATTGTTTTCATTACCATTGAAATATTATTATATTTAAATGCTTAGTGCGTGACAGCATACGCCATTTTTCAGTTAATGATTTAATGCTGAAATACATATACTCATACTTATTTTAACTAGAACTTAAAATAAATCAGATTTTAAAAATAGTACACTGCTCTAGCACCGTCTAAATAAATTAAAATTAATAAATTTATAGGTTTTAAAGTATTTAACTAAGTAGATTATAAACTTGAAAACTAAATACAGGCATTAGACCTATTACTGCTTTTTAATTATATAGTTTAAAAACAAGTTTAAGGGTTGTTAATTGCTTTTTAATTAAAATCATTGATTTAATATAAATTTTATAGGTGATTTATACATCATTAGTGTAGGATCTTTAATAATACGCCAGTTTCTGTTATTTAAAGTCTAAAAATAATTGAATCAGTTAAATTTCTTAAGATGTCTCTCATATATTTTAATACTACTTCCTAAATTAAAACAAACCAATTAAAAATCAAAAGAGTAAAATATTGTTAATTTATTAGCACTATTTTTTTTTTAAATATTGTAAATTATGATAATTTTAAAATAAATGTTCTTTTCTTGTAGGTGCTGGAGGAATGTTGGGCCAGATAACCATGGTACAGCTTTACAGTGTAGCATTAACCGCTGGCAAGGCTCACAAAGATCACAAACACCACCACGCTCATCAGTACGACCACCAAGGAAACATGATTACTACGCCCGCACCCACCACTACTAGCCCCCGTCCAGTAGCAACCCACCCACTACTTACAGGTGGACAACTTAATAGGAACACTAGAATTAACTTTGCGACTGGACAACAACCCCTGCTTATTCAAGGACAACAATATAATGTTGGTTACGCCAACGGACAGTTGGTTGGAGGTTTAGTGACACAGCAATTAACTAAAGGTATTCAACAGGCTCCTGTGTCTCAGTTAGGTATTCCAACTGTCCAATTTATACCCCAGCAAGCGCAGCAGCAACCGTCTCCGCGGCAACAGCAACTTTTGTTACCACAAGGAGCTGGGTCCTTTGGAACCCAATCAATTAGCTTGGGTAATGGAGGCATTATCAGTAGTGAAGGTGGAAGAGGCAACCCTGCGAATGTGCAATACATTGACAATACAAATGTATTCGGTGGACATTCTCTGTTTAAGAGACAAAATGATGACTTATCTAGCGAAGAAAACGAGGAACCCAAGTTTGGCGACAAAATTGTTAAGAAACGGGAAACTTCCAGCTCAAAACACAAAAAAAGAGAACTATTTTTAGCAGGTGGAAGTCTTTTGGATGACAGCTTTGTAAGTCCGCCTGTAGAAAATCCGAGATATCAGCAAAGTCTTTTATATGGATTAGCTGGTATTGGCGATAACCAACCAATTTTACAGAAACAGAAGCAGAGTGACGAAAGAGAACCAGCCGAAGCTGAAGTTAAAGCGGTAATGAATATTTGTTCAGGATGTGACCAGGAACCATTCGATAAAGCTTTAGTTTTTGGATGGAGAACAGTGCCCAAAAAGTTATTCTCCGGTGCGTTTTACACACCAGCGGTGCCACAGTGTCGAATGTTTTAACATGGTGCTATAAGTCTATAAGTATTTAAATGGACATGTAAATATTTACTTAGTTTTAGATCATCTTCATTTGCCATCTTCATTGTCGAGTGCGAATTGTCATGTTGTCATAATATTTATATTTAGATAGTTTTTGTGTACAACAAAATGTGAGGACGAAAAAATAAAAATATGAATTTTTTATTTGGTGTTTTATTTATCATAATAAATGTTTTTGGATAATGGAATAAGCAGTTTTAGATTTAACAAGTTCACTTAAATCGACCCATTTTGATGTATTGAGTCTATCATAAAATTTTATACTCGTATATATCCTGTATACAGGGTGGTCAAAAAAGTTTCAAACATAGGATTTTTGTTTTTAAGATAATTTTTGAAAAATTTTTGGTAATTTTTGGAATCGCAGCTCCACCTATTTTTGGCCATAAAAAAATAAAAACTGAAGATATTAATTTTATTTATTTTGTTATATTTTACGACGGATTTACGAATCTTTTAAGAAAAATACAAAAAAAAAATCGGTGTTAATTTTTATTTTAAAAATAAGAAAAGTTTAAGTTTTTCGTCAATAAAATGCATTTATTTTAGTTTAGCAATTTCTAGTAATATGTTTTCATATTCTACGTATAAAGACAAATAATTAAAAAAGAAAACAAAAATTTCAATTTTTCAAATACTTTTATTATTTTTTTTTATTGAAATATTGACATTTTTTTAATTATTTTATTTTTGATAAACTTTAAGATTAAAAATATATGACAACTCAAAAAAAAATATTTATGTTGATTTCACAGTTCAAAATAGGTGGGGCCGCAAGTTTTAACAATTACAAATTTTTTCGCTAATCCATTGTGCATGTTAAATATTCTAAAAAAATATTTTTAGGCTGGTTGTTATGGCCGCAAATTTGATAAATGCGATACTAAATATCAAAAACAGTTATTTGATAAAATTGTCTAAATTGAGTTTTAGGCTTATTACCAAACTTTAACAAAAACATACACATTTAAAAAATTGTGTTTTTTGCGACATACCCACTACCAAGTACATACATTTCAATTTTTTGTTTTTGTTACTAATAACACAGTCCAAAAAAAAATGGTGTGTGCTGGGTGTCGGACTACGATTTTCTTGCATATTTTTTCCGCTATACATGAATTTAAAGTTGAAATTGGGGATCAAACAGCAAAAAATGGAGAAAATGCGTAAAGTTATATATTTACCTTTTTTAAATTTAAAACGTTAATATCTTAAAAACTATAAAAGATACACGAAACTTTATCTGACATAAACTATGTATTTTTAAAAAACCTTGAATTAAAGTTTTATATACTTTTTGTTTAAATGCAATACTTTTCAAGTTATAATCAAAAAACCGAATTTTTAGGATTTTTTTTTTAATTTTTGGATTTTTTCTACCAATTTTAAATGACTTGGGTCCAAATACATAAAATAAATGATATATTATAATAAAACCCAAAAATAACAGAAATAAAAAAAATCCTATTATGGACTGAAATTTTTTGTCCCAATTACATTTTCGTCTATATCTCCTTTATTATTTTTCTCATTAAAAATGTTAATGTTAAATTTTTGGATTTTTTCTAGCAATTTTAAATGACTTGGGTCCAAATACATAAAATAAATGATATATTATAATAAAACCCAAAAATAACAGAAATAAAAAAAAATCCTATTATGGACTGAAATTTTTTGTCCCAATTACATTTTCGTCTATATCTCCTTTATTATTTTTCTCATTAAAAATGTTAATATTACTTTTTCTATAGTCAATTTGAAAAGCTCTCTTCTATGTTTTATATATTTTTTTTTATTTCTTATAGTTTGTATAGTCGTAGTCCAAATATTCCGTGGTAACATGTTTCTGCCGGTAAATGTACCGTGTCGGTTTTTGTTTTTTTTTGTTTTTTTTGCTTTTTGACCCCCCAAGAATCGTGTTCAGCGGAAAAAAAAATACACCAGAAAATCCTAGGTCCAGTACCTATCACATGTATATAGGGTGCCACAGATTCGAGTGCATGCATGGGGATCTCGGAAACCGTAAGAGATACGAAGTCGGTTAAATTATGGCAAAGTTGTGTATTTGCGTAACCAACCATGTCCACTTTAGAAAGTTGCAAAATTCCGGGTACTTCCGGAGATATCCGGAAAAACTGAAATTTGCCGATTTCGTTTTTATTTTTATCTGACGTTATTTAAAGAGATATGGATAAACAAAAGACACTTTCTTATAACCACAACAGATTTTCCGTACGACGTTTCGTTGAGTTAAACCATCATCAACTTAATTTTTTTAAATACGGACCTGAGTTTTTTATTTAATTTTTTTGAACCCCTTATTATCCCAATTACAAAAATGTATAGCACTTAATATTTATGACCAAATATGGAACGCCCCTATAAGAAATGATGTGCGTTCCTTGTCTAACTTATTGTCTCTTATGGAAAATATGTTTATTTAACTGATAAACTTTAAGTGTTATACATCATTGTAATTGGGATTATAACTGCTTCAAAAAATGCAATAAACAATTGAGTGTCGTATTTAAAAAAATAAAGTTGATGATGGTTTAACGAAAACGGCGTCCCTAACGAAAATTTGGAAAACCCGGCCATAAATCGGAAAACCCTTTTCAATTAAGGCCTATTCTGAGTATAATTTCATTATCTAGTTATGGGGATAATAAAAATCACCCTTTTATTTTTTTTGTCTTGTCACTTGCGAAATATTTTGTTAAAAGGTGCGGGCTTTTCTTTGGTTCAAAAAGGTGGAAAAAAAAAGTTTTTAAAAAATTTTTAAATTTTTAAAATAATATATATTTTTAATAAATATTAAAAATAATATTTTTTAAAATATTTCTTTATTTTTTTTATACTGGTGTTCTAAAAGTTAACAATTTTTTTTTTTTTAATTTTTTTTTTCATTTTTTTCTAAAGTAAAAGTATGATTCCTAATTTCCGCATTTAAATTTTTTTAAATTTTGTTTAATAAGTCCTTTTTTGATCCCATCTTAAGTTGCTGCATAATTTCATCTTGAAAAAAAAAATTTTTTTTTAAAGATTTAGGTCGGGGTCCAAATTCTATAAAATGGGTCCCAAACGCAACAAAAAATTTTCTCCTACTAATTTAAAAAAAGAATAAATAATTTTTAAAAAATAAAACATTATTTTATGAAAATTAAATAGAAAAAAAAAATTGCCATATGGGTTTAAAATTAAATATGGCGACCAATTTTTAAAAAAAAAAAATTTTTTTTTTTGAACTAAAATTAAAGAAACAGTTTTAACAATCATTCATGTTTTTTAAAATATAAATTAAAACCCCAAACAGCTATTGATAATATATTTTTAAATTTAAAAACATTCAATTTTCAAGCTACGGTCTCAATTTTGGAGCCTGCTCGCCTTTTTTTGAGAAGCTGCTAAATCTTGGAAATTACAGACTTGATCAAGATTTATATTTAGATTCAATAATTTTATTAACAATTTCTAGTGGTTTCATAAAAATTGATAGTTTTAAGGACTACTGTCATGAGACGGCCAGAAAATTTGTAAATTTTATCCGTGGTACAATATCCCAAATTTCCCGTCCATAAAATCTTAATGCACAGTTCTGATATAATATCATATTTTATGGTTCCAATTGGGAAACTTCAGAAGGGGAATTAAAGAAAAAAATTTTTCATGACAGAAGTTTTAAAAGAAAACAAAACATGGAGGATATATTTTGTAATTTTTTAATATCTTCTGATCCTTTAATCTCAATATGAAAAAATCATCTGCAAAAAGCTTAAACAGTACCCTTCAAAAGTTTTGGCATTTTGATGAACCAACAGTTTCTGCTGATGAAAGTGATTGTGAAGATATTGATTGATTTTAATTATTAAGATAGGTTAGGCTTTATTATTATTACAAAGTTATTGTTAAGTGAGGTCTATATATACTTTATACTTAAATATATTACTCTTAACATGTATTTTAAATTGCTCTTATTTTTACACAAAAAGTTAGTTATAAAATTAAATAGAACAAAAACAAACAAATCACAACTTTATTTTAAATTTAAAAATAAGCAATTTTATTAACCTTTAGGTATAAAAGTCTTGTCATTTTGGATTTTTTTTCAAAAATTTTCAGTCAAAAAGCGTTTATTTCAGCGCAGATTGAAGTCGGATTGAGGGCCCAACAGTGACAAAGGCAAGTCAATTTGGAAAAAATGCAAGATTAAAATATCTCAATCCTACAATTCGTTAAAATGGTTTACCTCTCTCCCTCTGTTAGTGCCTCAATCCAACTTCAATTCGAGCCGAAAAAACGCTCTTATTATGAATTTTAAACTCTTAACTGCTTAAATTGTTAAAATAATAACAGTCTAATAATAATAGTAACATTTTTCATGAGTTTTATTTTTTAAGAAATAGGGACTTACAGCGCTTATGTAATGCAATAAATAACCCAAGGGGGGGGGGCTTTAAAATGTTTAAATGAACGTGTTATCTTAGTTTTAACATTTTCTTACGATTAAACATGTTTGAGATTCATATCAGCACTACTATTTTATGGCCGGCTTTTTCCCGATTTTCGCCTGTGTGCGTGTACGGAAATCGGCAAATTTTGGTTTTTCGGATATCTCCGGAAGTACTCAGAATTTACAACTTTATAAACGGCATGTTGTTGGCCTAATGCAACTTTGCAATTTTAACCGACTTCGTATCTCTTACCGTTTCCGAGATCCCCATGCATGCACTCGAATCTGTGACCGTGTATACTTGATAGCCCACTTTAAATTCCTTAAAATTTCGGTCGCGTAAAATAATCACTTTTAATCTTCCTATGTTTAAATAATTTCCAAAATTTTCCATAGGAACGCGTTTTCTGAAAATTCTTTCAAATAGCAGACCATAAGTATTCGGTACAACAATACTACACCCAAAATTGATTTAAAAAAAAAAAGAAAAAAAATCAGATATAGGCTGTCAAAACAATCCACTTATTAATTTTGTTTACCTATCTAGGCGGAAGGAACAACTAAAGTTTACTGTGGTTAACTCTTAAAGTAAAATTGTCCAATGGTCTTGGTAGCAGGTTAAATTTTTTAAAAAAAAAAAAAAAAAAAAAAATCCTATTCCATTTCCCCTTATTTCCCCTTAGAAAAAATTAGGAACCAAATTAATAAAAGGAATAAGTTAAAGTAAAAAAACCCAAATTTAAAATTTAAAAACAAAATTTTAATTTAATATAAAACATTTGAGAAAAATAATTATTGTTAATCCAGCTTCGCATTTTAACGATAATGGACTTGAAATTCCAAATAAATTCCATTACAGTTGCAACTCAAATTGAAACTTTTAAAATGAAAGTTGAATCGGCAATAATTTGGTAAAACAAAGTTAAAATTTAAAGCAAATTTTCAAAAATTAAAAGGAAATTTGGGTGTTAAAGGAATTTAAAAATTTTTAATGTTTTTTAAATTAAATTTTTTTTTATTGTGGAGTTTGCAATTTTTTTTCTGCTAGGCACCCGGTGATTTTTGCAAATTTTATTTTGTCATACCCCAAAAAGTTTTTTTTTAAAAATTATATTTATGGGTTTAAATTTATTATTAAAGTGTAATTGCTTTAAAAGCTTTTTTTCCAATTTTTTAAAAAGTTGATTTCAAAATTTTTAAAAATTAAAAAAATTTTTTGAAAAAAAAAACCCTAAAAGCCCTATCTAAAAAATTTAAAATTTTGCTGTAATTAATAAAAATTAAAAAACTTTTCGTCAAAGAAAACTTATTTAATTTAACAAAATCAAAATAAATACCTACCAGTTTAAAAAAAAAACTGTTACTTTAAAGCGTTTTTTTTTAAAAGTTTAAACCCTTTAGTAAAACATACAGTTATTTAAAGTAAACGGGGTAGTTTATTAACGCAAAGTTTTAATTTTGGGGGAAGAAAGATTCTTGACCCCAGTTTAACAGTCCAGAGGCTTCTATTTGGGATGTAAATGGATGAAAAAAAATGGCCTTTTTGCTTTATTGGTAGCAACTAAAAAAAAAGAAAGGGTTTTTTTAACGAGAAGTCTTAAATCCTTAAAGGGAAAGAAAAAACCACACTTTGTAGGGTATTTGTCGCCCCGTCTTTTTCCCTCGACAAGCTGTGTTGGTCGTTTTAAGTTTCATGCACATATTAAAAAAATACTTTTGGAAAATTCAGCTTTTTGGAATAGGTAGTAGGGAATATTTTTTTTGCCAATTAAGGGTTTTTCAAGGTAGCACTCACAAGGCTAAATGATTCTTTGTTCTCGAACAGTACTTGGATGCTTAATAATAAATTTAAATTCAATAGAAATTTGTAAAATAAAAATTTAATGAGAAAACCTTTTTCAAAAGTCAATGTATAATTTGGGTAATTTTTACAGGCTGCTAAGGCAGAAGGTATTTTATTTTTTCCCTGTTTTATTGTCAAATGTGATGTGTAGTTAAAGTTTAAATATTTAAAATAACGGCGTGCTTTACGGGATTTGAAGTCAACATTTTGCACAAAAATATGTTTATGCACAAAAAAATACTTTGCCATTAGAAGTTGTACATCACGCATCTATTTTAATTAAATATTTGGGCAGGTATTACTGATCACTAGATTATTTTATAGAATTTTAAATGTGGAATCTTCTGGCAAGTGCCTGGATAAAAATTGGGGGGGGTAATATAGTTTAATAATATAAAAAAAAAAAAAAAATTAAAAATCAAAAAAGGGTTTTTATAAAATTCCTTTTATATGCTGACTAATAAAAAAAAATAAATAACCGAACGACGCATTTTAAGATTTTAATTTTTTTAAAAAGGAAAAAAACCCAAAAAAATTTTTTTTTTTGCAAACTTTTAAAAAAACCCCCCCAAAAAAATTTTTAACCCCTTTAAATTTTAAAAATTTTTTAAAAGGGGAAAGTTTTTAAAAGGGGGGTTTTTTTTCCCCCTTTTTTTAGGCCCCCAAGGGGAAAACCCTTTTTAAAAATTTTAAAAAATTTAAAAAAAAACAAAAACCCCTTTTTTAATTTTATTTTAATTTACAAAAATAAAAACAGAAAAATTTTGTTTAAAAAAAAAAATTTTCAAAAAAACCCTAACCAAAATTTTTTAAAAATTTTTAGGGATCAAAAAGTAAAAAAACCCAAAAAAAAAAAATTTAAAACCCCTTTTTTGGAAAATTTAAAAAAAACCCCAAAATTTTTTAAAATTTTTTTTCTCTTTTTTAAAAAAAATTTTTTAAAAAAGCGGTTTAAAATTGGGAAAAATTAAAAAATTTTAAAAAAATTTTTAAAAGGGGAAAATTTAAAAAAATTTGGGAAAAAAAATTTAACAATTTTAAATTTTCGTTTAAAACCCAAAAGGCCCCCGGGGAAAAATTAAAAGGGGAAATTTTTTAAATTTTTTTACTTAAAAATTCGGGGGATTAAAATTTTGTAAACCCCCTTTTTTAAAAATTTTTTTTTTGAATTTTAAAAAATTTAACTAAAAAAAAAACATTTGGGAAATTTTTTAAATTTAAATTTAATATAATTTTAAAAATATTATTATAATTATATTTATAATTTAAAAACCCCCTTTTTTGTTCTGAAAAAACCCAAAAAAATTTTTTTTAAAAAAGGGGGGTTTTAAAACCCCCAAGATTTTTTCCCCCCAAAAAAAAAATTTTTTTCCCCCTTTTGGGTTTTTTTTTAAAAAGGGGATTTTTCACCCATTTTTCCCTTTTTTTAAAAAACCCCCCCTTTCCCAAAAACCCCTTTTTTAAAAACTGGGGCTTTCCCTTTTTTAGAATTTTTTTTTTTTTTTATAAAATTTTTCCCAAAAAATATTTTCTTATTTTCCCCAAAAAGGCCACAATACACTTTTTTAAAACCCTTTTAAACCCAAATTTAAAAAAGGGTTTTTTTGGTTTTATTTTTTAAAAAAAGGTATTGGATTTTAAAAACCCTTTTAAAACCCGTAAGTTTTGGTAATTTTTTCATTGGGGGGCCCTTTTTACCAGGGCCCAAAAAAAAATTTTCCAAAAAAAAAAAAATTTTAATTTAAAAATTTTTTAAAAAAAAATTTAAAAAAATTTTTTAAATTTTGGGGAAATTTTTTTTTTTTTATTCCCACTTAAAAAAACAAATTAAAAAAACAAAAATATAATTTTATTTTTAAATTATTATAAAAAAAATAAAATTAAATTTTTAATTTTTGTTTAAAGCCCTTTTTTTTTAAAAATTTTTGTAAAAATTTTTCAAATTTTTAAAAAAATTTTTTTCTAAATTTTCACCCCCAAAAGGGGGAAAAAATTTTAAAAAAATTTAAAAAAATTTTCCCAAAAAATTTTTTTGTTTTGTTTTTTTTTATTTAAAAAACCCCCCCCTTTAAAATTTTTTTTTCTTTTTAAATTTTTTTTTTAACCCCCCGAAAAAAAAATTTTAAAAACAAATTTTTCCCTTTTTTAAAAATTTAAAAAAAATTTTTTTTTAAAATCCAAAATTTGGGGAATTTTTTTTTAAAAAAAAAACCCCAAATTTTAAAAATTTAAAAATTTTTAAAAAAGGGGGGTTTTTAAAAAGTGTTTTTAGGGGTTTTTTTAAACATTTTTTGAATTGTCCCCCTTGGGGTTTCCCTTTTCGAGAGCCGTTCCCCGAATATCCTTTTGGGGGTTTTTGGGGGAAAAAATTTTTTTAAAAACGGGGAAAATTTTTTGATTTTTTTTTAAAAAATTTAGGGAAAACCCCTTTTTAAACAAATAATTTTAATATTTTTAAATTTTTAAATTTTTTTTTCCCGGTTAAAGCCCCTTTAAAAAATTTTAAATTTTTAAAAACATTTTTTTTTCTAAAAAATTTTCCCCCAAAAACCGGCAACAAAATTTTTTTCCCCCTTTTGGGGGGGTAAATTTAGGGATTTAAGTAAAAATTTTTACCGAAAAATTACTTTAAAAGGTTTTTAACTAAACAACCCCCGCATCGTAACCAATTTTTGGGAAAAACCCTTTTTAAAAAAAAAAAAATTTTTTTTTGGGTTACTTTGGGGGGGGGTTTTTTCCCGCCCCCCCCCCAATGGGGACAAAAAACCTTTTAAAAAATTTTTTTAAAAATTTTAAAAAAAATCCCACCTTTCCCCTTTTTTTTATAAAAAAAATCGTAAATTTTTAATGGGGTTTAAAAAAATTTTAAAAAAAAAAAAACAAAAAAAGCCTTAAAAAAAAGTGGGGTTTCCCTTGCCTTTAACCCCCTTTTTTATTTTTTTTTTGAATTATTTTTAAAAAACCCTTTTTAAAAATAATAAAAAAATCCCAAAATAAAGTTTTTTAAAAATTTTGGAAAAAAAAATAATAAAAAATTTTTAAAAAAATTTTTTTGGGTTAAAAAAAGGGAGGGGAAAAAAATCCCGGAAATTTTCTTCATAATTTTTTAAAATTTTAAAATTTAAAAAGGGCCCCAAATTTTTTTTGTTTTTTTTTGGGGGTTTTTAAAAATTTGACCTTTAAAAAAAAGAAATTTTGAAAAAAAAGGAAAAATTTTTTAAATTTTTCCTTTTAAAACGGCTTTTAAAGAAAATTTTTTAAAAATTTATTTTTTTAAAAAACTTTTAAGGGAAAATTCTTAAAAAATTAAAAAACCAAAAAAATTTTAAAAACCCTTTTTTTAGGGTAAAACTTTTTAAACCCCTTTTTTTTAAATTTTAAAGGGTTTTTGGGCCCTTTAAAAAATTTTTAAAAAAAGGGGAAAATTTAAAAAAATTTTTTTGTTTTTTCTTGGGAAAATTTTATTTGATTTGATTGGATTAAACGAAACGAAATACTCCTTACTCCTAGTAACTTTTAATGAAAATCTTTTTTTTTTAAATTTTTTTTTTAAATAAAAATAGTTTTTTTTTTATTTTTTTTTTGGGTTTTTTTTCGCCTGGTTTATTGCTAAACAAGGGTTTTTTCCGGGTTTCCCGGGGTATAGCAACTGAAGTTGATCAGCCCTATTCCCCCCTTTCCCCCCTAATTGCCTAAAACAGAAAAAATACCCCATCAAAGCTGCCCCCCTTTTGGGGAACCGGGGAAAATTTTGGGTATTACGGAATCAAACAATGATATCGGCAGAATGCCAAATTAGCTCGTTTTGCGCTGTACGTAATCATTTTGTATCTTAAAGAAAATGTCCTATTTATTTTTATTGCAATGAATTGTGCGTGCCACATTTAGTAAGATCCCAAATTTTAAGATTTTATTTCTACTAGTTGCTACGATATAACAACATCGCATTATACAGTGTGTCCCAAATTGGTGGGGAATGTATGGGGATCTTGGAAACCACGATAGAAAAAAAAGGGGGTTAAATGGGGAAAGTTTTGGACAATTATGTAAGAAGCTAACCCCGTTTACTACATGGTTTTATCTATTATATTATTTATATATGATTTTTTTTAAAAAAACCCCTAAAACATTTTTTTTCAAAAACGGCCATTTTTTTTATAAGTAAAATTTTTTAAAATTCCCCTGTAAAAATTTTTTTAAAAAGCTTTTTTTTTTGTAGAATATGACCAAGTAGTCAATTTTTATTTTCTTTTTTGGGGGGTTTTTTAAAAAATCATCATCAATTTTTTTTTTTCCCTTATGGCCCCCATATTGGATTTTTACGCAGCCAAATATTTTTTTTTTATTCTGTTTTTCAACAATGTATAACATTTTATAATATAAAGTTTAAACCATTTTTTAAAAAAAAAAAAATTTTTTTCCCCAAAATTGGGGCCAAAATTTTCCCCGGCGAACTTTTTTTTTTTTTTTTTTTTTTTTTTGTAAACAATAAAATATTAGAAATTTGGGGCAAAATAGATAAGCTAAACAGTTTTTTTTACAAAAGGGGGGTTTTTGGAACATAGCTAAACGTTAATACCGTGTTACAAAAAAACCCCCCCGAAAAAAGGGGTTAATTGAAACAAGTGAAAACAAAAAAATGAAAAGTGGCAAAAAAAAATTTTTTTCCTACTAAAATGAAGATGTAAAATAACGACCAAAACCCCCAAAAGGGGTTTCCCCCCATATTTCTCAACATATTAACAATATTTTTAAATAGTCCAAACCCCCCCCTATGAAAAGTTGACTTAGGTATGTGGAATTCTCTATCAACATCCCTGGCTGAAGAGTTGGATTTTCTTTAAAATGTTGGTTAACGCAGCATCTCGTGGTCGATTTTCTTCAACGTACTTCTTAGGTCGGGGTTTTTAAAATTTTTCCCCAATTTTTAAGGGGAAATTTGTAACCAGTTTTCAAAAGTATGTTAGTTTAGGCCCCCCCCCTTTTCCCCGGGAAAAAATTGTCGACATACGTTTGCGCAGCTATTTTTCATTTCAATTGCTTTGGAAATAACGTTGAAAAATATAAAGGGTTTTTTTTTTAAAAAAATTAACCATATTAAAATTTTTAAAAAAATTTTTTTTAATAACTACCCGAGCTAACTTGATAATAACGCTAGATGTTTTTCCCCGCCGGAATCAAGGCCAACTAAAGAAAATAATTTTTTTTTGAAGCGGATGAGGTTATAAACTCCTAAACTATAACATGTTATACATTGTTGAAATAATAATAAAAACACTATTTGGCTAAAAAAAAACCCCTATATGGCGCCCAAAAAAAAAAAGGGGAAAGGGTTTGTTTAAAACTTTTTTAACCCCTTTTTTTGGGTAAAGGTTTTTCAAAAAAACCCATTTCTTAAACTATCTGTTTAGCTTATTTTTTTTTCCAATTACTAATATTTTATTGTTTAAAAAAAAATTACTTTCCCGGGGAAACAAGGGCCCAAATGAAAAAATATTTGTTTTTAAAATAAATGGGGGGTTTTAAACTCTTAAGTTATAACATGTTCTACATTGTTGAAATCAGAATAAAAAGCACTATTTGGCTGCGTAAAAAATCCAATATGGCGTCCATATAAAAAAAAAAGTTGATGATGATTCTAAAAACTCGAAACTAAAAAAAAAAAATTGGGGGCCCCGGTCATATTCTCCCAAAAAAAAGTTTTAAAAAAATTTTTACAGATTTAAACAATTTTCACTTATAAAAAAAAAATTTTGGGCCCATTTTCAAAATGCATGTTTAAATTTTTTTAAAATTTAAAAAAAAACCTGAATAGATAAAACCATTAGAAAAAAGGGGTTAGCTTACCCCTTTAATTTTCCCCAAAATTTTTTCCCCCTTTAACCGATTTTCAAAACTATCGGGGTTTTCCCCGATCCCCATACTTTTTCCCCCCCAATTTGGAACACTGTATATTTAACCTTATATATCTTTAAAATTGCCTACATAATTAGGTATCTTTTGGGTCTGCGCAGTTGAACAATAATGTCAACACCGTTCCCCCAAATTTTTAAGTTTTGCTCTAAACTTTTTATTGTGAGCTGAAATAAAATGCTTTTGTTTTTTTTTCTGAAATTTTAAAAGGGTTTGGGTTTTTTTTTCACTAAAATTTATTAAAACACCAATAGCGTTGGGGAAGAATGTTTTTTAAAAAAATTACAATTTTAAAAAAAAAATAATTTGCCCTTTAAAACAAAAATTTTTTTAGCGCAAGTTTTTTTAAAAATTAAATGTTCAAAATATAAAAAATAAAATTTTCCCTTTAGGAAAAAAGATTACGTAAAGCATAAAAGGGGAAAAAACTGACAACACTGCCGATATCACCGGTTTTATTCAGCATATTATTCAAAAACCCCCAGATACCAAATTTTATAATCGCACCTTTACTAGTTTTTAAAATATTTAAGCGTTGCTTTACTTATTACTAAAAAAGCGATGTTGACATATTTCGGCAACTAGTAGGGGAAGAATTTTGAAAATTACGACATTTAAAAAATTTTGGCCCGCCTAATTAAATGAAAAAAAAATGAATGTAACATTTTATTTCGATAACAATATCTTACCTGTAGCCAAAATTGGGAAATCTAAAAACGGTACCGATATATTTGTTTAAGAATTTTTCCCCAATTTCCTAATCACAGCCTTAGTTTTTTTAAAAAGATATTTAAAAATTGCTTTTTTTTTTACTTACCCAGTTATTGCACCCAAAAAAAAAATTAAAAAATTTAATCCCCTTTTTGGGGTTTATAGGAAATTTTTTTTATACATTGTTAAAATTTTTTTCCCCCAAACAAAACAAAAAAACTTATAAAAACATGAATGCGCCCCAACCATATAGAACATATCCATAAATTAGGAATGACGCAAACCATGGTTACCGATAAACCTGATAAAATTAAGAGTTTTGTTTTTTTTTTTTCGCTTACTTATATTTATTTTCTGCAAAGTAGTTTTTTTGGTTCCCGGTTTTTATATTTTTTATATAAATTTTTGAATAAAAAAGAAAAAAATTTTTTGAAAAATTTTTAAAGAAAATTGCAAAAGGGGAAAAAAAATTCAATTTATATTTACATTATATTTGTATTTTTTTGTGCTATTCATTTTCCCCCTACATATACTTACAAAAATTATATATTGAAAGGTTTTTAAAAAAATTTTTCCCCCATTTAACTACGGGAAAAAGAAAAAAAAATTTTCTAACTTACCTTACTCTTATGAATATGCTGGTCTGGTATTCAGAGTCAAATTCCGGCTCAAAAACTTGGATCTTAAAAATGCCCCTCCTCCAGCCTTCCCGTCCCCCTTTTTTTAGGGGCCCTCAGGGACATCGGGTTCAAACAGTCTTAAAACCATCGATCTCCTGGTTTTTTAAGGGGCCCTTTAAAAAAAAATTTTTTTTCCAAAGGGTTTTTTTTAAAAAGTTTTAAAAACTAAACTAAAAGGGTTTTTTTTTATTTATTTTTTTTAAAATTTTTTTTTTTATTTATTCATTTTTTTTATTTTTTATTTGTTTTTTTTATTTATTTTTTTTTATTCATTTATTTTTTTAAAATTTTTTAAATTTTTTTTTTTTATTTATGATAAATATCCATCCCAACAAAAACATTTTTTTAAAAATGAGTTTAAAATAAGCCCAAAAATTCTGTCCAAAATTTTAAATTTTTAATTTTTTAAAAATTTGGGAATTTTTTTTTTTATTTGTCTGTAAAAAAAATTTTTTTTTTATTACAAACAGTACTTTTTTTTAATACAGACAGTCAGTAAATGATTTATCAAGTAAAAAAAGGGGGGAAAAAAAAATTTAAAAGAACTTAATAAAATTTTTTGAACTCAATACTTTAAAAATCGAGATTTTTGGACAGGGGGCCGACCTTTATTTTACATAAGCTTTTTTGATGGGATCACCATTTTTTTAAGTTTATTAAAAAAAAAAAAAAGGGGGAGATTTCATGCCCCCTTTTTTTTCCCCAATAGACCTTGCTCTGTGGGTAGAATTTTTTTTTGGGGGGAAAAAAGGGAAAAACGAATATTAATTATTTTAATATTTCTTAAATCGCGCCATATACAGGTGTATAAGTAAAATATAAGCATGATGGAAAATTTTAAAAAAAAAATTTAGTTTTAAAAAAAATTTTCGTCAAAGGGGTAACCCACGCGCCGCTAATTTAAACCCAAAAAGGGGGTTATTTTTCTCAAACTTTCTTCTCCCCCCCCTCTCCCCCACACTCAGCAAACAAGGCCCCCGCTTCTTTCATTTAATTTTTTTTAAAAAAATCTTAAAAAAAGCTTTAGTTTTTTTTCCCCCAAAAATCAAAAATAAAATTTTTTAAAATTTTTTAACCCTTAAAAAATTTTTAAAATTTTTCCCCCAAAAATTTTTTATATTTGCATTTTTTTTCCCCCCCCCTTCTTTTTCCCCTTCAAAAAAGGGAAAAAAAAAAAAAAATAATTAAGGATTATTGCCCCCAAAATTTTTTTTAATAAAATTTTTTTTTTTTTTTCCATTCTTTTTTTTTCATTTTTATATGCTACCATACACCCTAGTTTGTTTTTTTTTAAAACCCTGCACCCCCAAAAAAAGACATTATGATCTTTGTGAATTTCCCGATAATGGAAAATTTTTTTTACTATCTGTTTTAAATTTTTAAAAAAAAAAAAGTTTAATTAAGTTTTAAATTTGAAAAAAAAAAAATTTAAAATTTAAATGCAACTTGAAAAAATTTTGTCATCAGTATGAAATACAGTCTATAAAGACCTAAAACAAGACGATGCAAGGTTTTCTTCTACAAAACCAGTGCTTTTTTTCTTCTTGGGACCTTTGGTATATTTTTGGGTTTTAAAAAAAAACTTTTTGTGTCGTAAACAATTTAAAAATAAAATAAAATTAAATTTTTAAAAAAACATTATGCAACCCGTACAAAAAAAAACCTTTTTTTAACAAAGCAGGACCCAAACTAGTTAAATAATATACCATTACCATGTAAAAAATAATTTTGGAAACAAAAAAGAAAAACCAAAAAATGTGCAAAATTGTCCATTTTCTAATAAAACCCAAAACTTTTATAATAAATTTAAACAAAAAAAAGTCTTCGATAAAAAAAAAAAATAACTACTAAATTTATTGGGATTAACATAATTTTTTTTGTCTTCCATATTTTACTTAAACTACCCCCCCAACCTTTTTTTTTCTAAACTTACCTCAAAATTTAGCTCATAGAACATATCCTTTGGGAATCATGGATATAGATTTTAACGTTAAGAGTCCCCCTATTCCATAGTTAGCTGTTTAGGAAATGATCTTACAAAAAAGGGGTTTTACAGTATCGATCGATGTAATTTCATTAGGAAGTAATGCCCTTTTGGTCTCATTGCGATATTGGAGAAAATAAACCTGAAAAATAAGAGGGAGCTGCTTTATATTGGATAATTTACTCCTGTTTCAATCAAAAAAAAATCTATTTATAAAATTAAAACTTAAATTTTAAAAAATAGGGAAAAATATAGTTAAGCCCACTGTTAAATAAGGTTTGCAAAATTATAAAAAATTTAAAATCTGTTATTGTATATTTGAATAACAATTAATTTTTTGCCAAATGGTCTTTTAATTGTTTTTTAAAAATACAGGGTGTCCGGAAATGACAATAAAAAATTTTAAAAATACGATTCTACATGAAAAGATATGAAAAAGTTCCTTTTTAACAAAAGGTCAAAGCTTCCCGAGGGAGCTGCAGGCTCTTGAAGATGGGGTTATAAAAGTGGTTTTTTTAATTTTTTTAGGATCTAATTTTCAATCAGAAATGAACTTTTTACGTATAAGTTAAAAGTGATTAAAGGGCACTTTTAAAAATCAGGTGACCCATATTGCAGCCAGTGATGTGGGAACAAAGGGGTGGTTAGTTATTTAAAGGGGCATATTTTTTTCCCCGGGGGTATTTTCCTTTTTTATTTAAAAATTTCGTTTTTTGAAATTTTTTCGTAAAAAGGGTTTTTTTGGTATAAAGTCGTATAATCGACGGTTTTCCCGGGTAAACCCGGGGGTTTAAAGCTCAATTTTTTTTTAAAAAATTTTAAATTTAAAAAAAATACCAACAAATCAATAACAAAATAATATACAAGGGGGGTTTAAAATTTTAAATTTTTAAAAATTATTATTATTTTTAAAAGTTAGAAAAAAAATAGTAAAAACAAAATTAAAGGATTTTTAATGCACCTTTTTTAAAATTTTTTTTTAAAAAAACAGGGGGGCTTTTTAAAAAACCTTTTTCGAAAATTTTAAAAAACAAATTTTTTAAAATGAAAAAAACCCTATTTTAATTTTTGTTTTTGAAATTCCCTTTTTAAAATTCTTCAACTTTTAATTAATTTTTTTAAATGCAAAAACCTAAAAAAACCCTTTTTTGTTTTTCCCCTTTTTTCAAATTTTTTAAAAGAAAAAAATTTTTTTAACTTTTTTAAAAAAAAATTTACGATTTGGCCCAATTTTTGAAAAGGTTTTATCACTCAAAATTTTATTTAAAAATTTTAAAATTTACGTAAAAATAATTGGGGAATTTTTTAATTTAAAAATGCAAAAAGGGGGTTTCAAAATAAAAATAAAAATTGGAATTCATTTTTTTTTAAGAAAAAATCCGAAAATTTTTTAAATGGGACCAAAATTTTTATTAAAATTAAAATTTTTTTGGAAAAAAAAATCCCCTTAAAAAAATAACAAATTTTAAATTTAAAAAAAAAGTATTTTTTAAAAAACCATTTTTTAAACTTTGCGGGAAAAAATTTAAAATTTTAAACTTTTTTCCAAAAATTTTCCCTTCCCTTTCGGTCTTTAAAAATAAAAAATTTTTTTAAAATTGTTTGGGAAAATTTTTTAAAATTTTTCACAGAAAAAATTTAAAAAATTTAAATTTTATTATTTTTAAAAAAATTTTTTTTAAAATTTTTTTATTTTAAAAAAGTTCAAAAATAAAGCCCTTTCCTTTTTCCCTTGGATTTTTCTTTTTAGTCTTTTTTTTAAAAAATTTTTTTTAAGTTCCCAAAAAAAAATTTTTTATTTCTGCACGGGGCCCCAAAAATTTTTTTTTCCATTTTTCCTTTTTTGGTTTGTAGGGAAAATTTAAATAAAAAAACAACTTTAAATAATTTCCCCAAAAAGGAAAAACCTTAGTTTTTTAATAATGAAACGGGGCCAAAAAAAATTTTAAATTTTTCCCCTTTTTACCGGAAAAAATTTTTTTTTGGGTAATTTTATTAGGAAAAATTTTGGGAAAAAAAAAAAAACTGATGGTTAATTTAAAAGGAACTTATTTAAAAAAAAATTTTTTTGGATTTCAATTTTTTTTTATAAAATTCTTAAAAGTTTGGGGTTTTTTAAATCATTTTGGAAAAAAAAGGGTTTAAAAAAAAATTTTTTGGGTTAACTGTTTCGCGGAAAAAGAATTTTGGTAAATTAAAAAAAATTAAAAAAAATTTGTTTTAAAAAAACAAAAAATATTTATTGACAAATGTAATTAAAGTTTATTTTATAGTTGTTTTATTTAATTATTTACTTTAACTCAATAAACATAATTGAAATTACATTACTACCAAAAAATATGAAAGTGAGCAATAATGCACTTAGTTTGTAACACTTTTTAAGAAGGAGCAGTACAGGATGAGGTACGTAGTGAAATATAAGAATCGATGTAGACAACAGGATCTACAGTTTAGGCAGATACCTAAGAAATTGAAAAACTGTTCGGGTCACAGAAATGTAAGTATATGTAACTGTAAAAAAAATTGTGGTTCTAGGCGAAAAAAATAAACACAAATATTTGGGTGCAAAAATCTACAGTATAAATGCACAGAATAAAAGGAAATAAATATTTGTTGGCTAGTCTTTACAAGCCAAAAATATTGATTACCTTTTATAATATAATTTGCCAAATTTGTTAGGTATTGCTTAGATTTGGGCAATGCTGCAAATAACAAAAAAATGTTTTAATGCAAAATCGGCGGCAATATTAAATGACTTTTTGTATTGCAATAGTTTTACCTTTTTACGAGAGAAATAAAAACTGTTGGAGTTGAAAATTAACATTTTTTCTTAAGACTAGCCTGCACATAGGTGACATTTTTTAATCTTAAAAAGATTTCTGAATAAGCTATGTTAGGATAGATAAATGCAAGGTCAAAAGTGCATTGTTCTTAGCAGATTGGACATTTAGAATAAGACTATTTTGTTTTGGTTAAAATATTTTTCGTATTTACTTTAAACCTTACCCAAAGGCCTTTCTAATGTTTTACTTGGGGTCCTAACTACTGGCAAAGAGCTTCTTTGTTTTCCCCCTCTTCGAAAACCTGTTGAACTTGTTTCTACCTCGGACATGATTCCTGGGTCATCGTCGAATAACATGGCGTTTCCTGGGTAACCTCGAAGATGACCCTGAAAATAAATTTACTTTACAATACTTTTAAATTTTTAGAAAAACATCAGTTTGTTAAATTAAATGAAAAACATGTGATAATATGGTGCCCTTTATTACACGGCGCACTATATTTTTTCAAGAAAATACCAAGGTCTTAAAAATTTCTGCAGTAAAGTTTACCTACGTACACAATCCCTAGAAAAACTTATCCAACGGCTGCGTAGCCCTTTAAAAGCTATTTTTGCTTTTATTATAATAAGGAATCCCACGCCATGTTGCCTTTCACCAAGATTTTAAAAACTGATAAGTAGTCTAATAAAATTTGTGACCTACCTTGTACTTAATAAAAATTATAAAAAAATGAAATACAGAAAAGCATATTGTCAGTCTCATGCCATAAGGATACTTCGTTTATGGAGCCTAACTAGGGGGTACCGTGAGTCCCGGTTTTTTAAATTTTTAAACCCTATTTTTTTCCCCCCTTTTTCCGCCAACGTTTCCCAAGCACCGAAACATGCATATATTTTATTTCACGGCCCCTTTAAAACATCGCGGTTTGCCACAATGAACGTTATATAAATAACTACAAAACAACATTAAATTTTTCCATAGTTTGTAATATAAAAACTTTAAAAAAAAAAAAAAAAAAAAAGAATAAAGATACCCCGTCATCATCCATTTTTTTTTTTAGTTTACAGCAAATTAGTTTTATCATAAATTATCAAAAGGGTTATTAATTTTTTTATTTTTTTTTTTAAAATTTTAAATTTTTTATTTTTTAATTTTATAAAAAAATTGGTTTAAATTAAAAAAAAATTTGCTCAATGCTTTATACGATGAAGGAAAAAAGTAACAGGCCCTGACATGTATCTAGAAAGGTTTTTTTTAATTATTTATTTGCTTGTTGGTTTATTCCCTTTATATTATTTTTTAGGTCCCCTAAAAAGTAAACCCAAATTTTAAATTTAGATTTAAAACGTTTTAAAAAAATTTAAATTTTTCAAAACCCCTTTTTTGACAACCCCAAAAAAAGTTGGGGAAATTTAAATTGTGGGGCAAGCTAAAAATCCCAAAAAATTCCTGCAAAATTTTGAAAAAAAAAGGGTGAAAAAAACCCAAGGGTTCAAGAAATTTTCGAAAACAAAAATTAAAGTCACATAAATAATTAAATTTAGTTATAATTTGCATCCTGGGGAATGCAGAGCTTTTATAAAATTTTTTTATTACTGGTTTTTTTAAAAATTTAAATATCGAAAAAATTTTTACAAGAAAATAGTAGGGTCGGGTAAACCTTTTATTAGCATTTCGGGAAATATTAAACAGACAAAAAAAGGTATTGGTTCAGAGAAAATAAAAACAAAATTTTTCCCTACGAGCAATAAGGCAAATTTGGATTCAGGTTTTTTTTTTATTTCTGATTTAAATTAAAATTTTTTTTTTTTATTAAAAAAATTTTAAAAGCAAAAATAGGTATTTAAATATTCGGGAAAAAATTTTTTAGTTGAATTCCCCCTTTTGGGAATTCAAGGGGAAAAACCCGGGCAAGGGAAAAAATTTAATAAGAGCATATTTCAATGAAAATTTTTTAAAAGGTCATTGGATTGGCCCCCATGGTTCGATAAGGTGGCCTCCAAGGTCATTTTAGATTTATAAATTCTTGATTTTTTTTTTGGGGTTTTTTGGGAAAATAAAATATATGTACTAAAATTATAAAATTTTAAAGGAATTTTTAAAATGCCACAGAAAAAATTTAAAAAAATTTGAATATAAATTAATGCCCTTTTTAAAAATTAGAACATAGAACATAAGGGATTGCAAATTAAATAATATAAATACGCTTACTAAGAAAAAATAAAACTTAAAATTTTAACACTATTGGGTTAATGGGGTTAAAAACATATGGGGTGTTAAAAGAAAAACCATATGTTTGTATTAAATCTTAAAAAAAAAAAAATCTAAGTATTTACTGGATTCAACAAAAAAATCCACTAAAATCATTTTTTTTTTGTTGTAAGATACAAAAAACTGAAACTTTGGATGGTAAAATTTTTGCCCTGTAGGTCCCAAAAAAAAAAGTTATGTATTTAAGTGCCATTTTTTCTTTTTTTTAAAAGTATCTCTAATTTTAAACCCGAAATACCCTGCAATTACAAAAAAATTTAATACCGTGTAAAAATTTTTATGAACATAAGAAACTTCAGCCGCATCTAATTTGGAACCCAGGGTTTTTAAATTTTTAACGTTTTTTTACTTTTTTCCAGACCAAAAATTTTCCCAGTGTTCTTGAAAGTTCTTTTAATCATTAATACGTTTTTTAACCCCTCGTTAGGGTTTTTATTGATTTAGGACTTTCTAAGGTTAATTTTTTTCGTATTTTTAAAACCAACACAAGAAAGCTAATTTGTAATCTTGTTTGGAAATAAAACTAAATAGTTTTTAGCAACTAAAAATATTTGGGAATTTTTTTAAAAAGCATTTTTTTTTGTATTTACCTTAATCTTGATTGATAGTAATGTAATAATTTTTTTGTTGATTTTTAAAGGGTGCATTTTAAAATTTTTTTAATATTAAAAATATTTATGAAAAAAAGTACCATGAACCCTTTTATTTTTATAAAATAAATGGTATATTTAAATGATATAAAATCAAAATTAAATTTTTAAAAACTAACAATATTTTTTTGGATTTCCCCCCTTGACTTTAGCCATCTTTTTTTAAAGGTACTTAGGCCCTTAGAGATATTATCCTAATAACCACAAAAACCACAACTAACTAAAACATAAGGCTGTTTGCTGTTAAGGGGGAATTCCTGTCTAGAAATAAGATAAAATTTATAAAACATTTTTAAAAAGGTAATTTTTTATAAAGGGTTAGCCCAAAATTTAAAATTTGGTATTTTCCCCCCTTTTATTTTAAAATTAGGTTTTTTTAAATTTAAAATTAAACTTGGTACAGTTAAAACACTAACCGAAAGACACTTTCTGATGAAACCCATTGTTATTTTCGGACCAGAAAAGGGTAGTTTTAGATAATTTTATCATTATTTTACCATTATTTCCCTTATAACTTTTAAAAGAACTAAAATTGATAATTAAATACATTATACTCCCTGTTTTGTTCACATAAAAAAAAATACTTGACTTAATTTGGGTAAACTAAACGGTTTTCAAGATATTTTAATTTTGCTTGTTTGGTACCAAAAAAGGGGAAACCCTATTAAAATTAATTTTTAATTTTTTTGAAAAAAATTTAAAAAAGCGGAAGTTGGACATTTAAAAATTTTTTTTTTTTTTTTGTTTTTTGGGGAGAAATGGAAAATTTTTTTTAATTTTAAATGGTACTTTTTTGTACCACGCAAGTTTATTTGTTTATTTACAGTTCCCGGAAAACAACAGAACTAAAAATTCCAAAAAAAATCCACTATTAACAGTTATTCTTAAAAACAAGGTTTGCAAAAAAATAGGTTAGTCTTTAAATTAGAATTTACAGATAGGATGTGTTGTGTAATACTTTTAATTTTAATAAGCTATGCTTTTTAACTATTATAATCTAAGAAATGAGATTTTATTTGTTTTTTTTTTTATATACATTAAGGGTAATTGAAAAGACATTTATGTTCTTACAGTGACTGTTAAATTCAGACTGCATTCTTATCAATGGTGTGTCTGTCCCAAATCTGTTCTGCAGAAAGGTATAGTAAATAGGTCGGAGTATCTCAGATCTCTTCCAGGGACTTTAAAATGGAGACAAGACAAAAGGAAAGAGGAGTCTATGGTATGGTTGAAGTTGAATTTTACAGTTGAAAATTAGAATACCCCGAAATTTAATCGAGGTATTTCAAAACCAAACAATATTTTCTATGTATAAATTTACATCAAAAAGTTATAAGAAAAGAATGGTAAAAAAAATGGCCGGAACTACTTCATTGATCCATAGCAGTAACAACAGTTTATCATTAAAAGTTGTATATTGATTAATGTTTGGACTTTCCAAGTTTCATTTAAATCATAAATCCAATTTAAAAATAAGGTAAATATTGCAATTTTAAAAATTTTGCTTTTACCCTTCTGTATCCCAATGGGGCCATTTGGAACTATGCTTATATAACATTTTTGTCTTATTTTTGGCCAAGGAATCTGCTATTAAGCGTTATCCCAAGTTTTTTAAAACATTTTGTGTAATAATAAAAAGCCGTTCATAAAAAAGTATATTTTTATTAAACTTCTTTATTACTAAAGTCACAATCGTAAAATTAACTTTGGAAAGACCTGGTAATATGTAGCTTTCTTCATAAAACACATCTTAATACCTTCAATCAAAGATAAACATATTATTAAAACACTTCCCATTTTAAATTTTTCTACGAGCAAAATTTTAAGTTTTCCGATTTCCGACTCACGGAAATATTTAAAATAAATGCCTTGTCCGCTTCAGCAAAAATCTTGATTACCCTCGTTTTTGATTTTCTTTGTGTTTAAGTATTCTTTACTCCAATTTTTGTTATCGATAATAGTTTTGTGAGAAGCGATAGCGGTAACAGATTTGCGATATGGATGATATTTAACCCCATTATTTTAAATATCATCCATATTTTTGCTGATAAAGTTGTACGGTCCCTTTATAAAAAATTTAATATGTTTCTCGTAGCAAAAGTGCTAAATTCTCTAATAACAGGCATAGGAAAGTGGAACGATAACGCCCTGGAAACGTCTGAGTTATAATAAAACTTAAAAGAATAAAGCAGAATTTACTTATATCATTTTGTTCCCTTTCTATTTCTTATCCATAAAATAAAATGTTTTAAACATTTGGGGAATTAAATAGGTAAGTTTTTGAGTTTTTGTTATTATTTGACTTCTTAATATTAATTGACAGTACGTCACTAAAAAAAAAAATAAAAACAAATTTAAAATAAAAAAGGCCTTTGCATGTAGACCTAAGAGACCTTAAAATGTCAATGTGGCCAAATGTATTTTTATATTGGTTCGTTGGTTTAAACGGGATTATTCGGGTGCAATCCCGCTTAACCCACTGCTATTCGCTTATTATGCTCCCCTTTTTTTTATAAAACTCCGCTTCTCTTTATCAGATCTAGTAGATTTCTACCAAGATGTTTTGTATGTCAATGCATTGCAGTATATAAGGTGTGAGGCTGTTTCCTTCTCCTTTCCGTAAAGTCTGCATGTTGTGGGACCTTTATGTGAGCCATTTTCTGCTAGGGTTTTCTTAAATGACAGTGGCCTGTCAAAAAATCTACTTTTTTTCTTAAGTGAGTGCGCCCCAGAAGAAGGACTTCAGTTGTTATTTCCTTAGAAGGGGCGCCCTGCGTTGCCTTTAACATTTATATGCATTAACAAAGATGGTTTAAATAGTTTTTGGTTACCTTTCAAAATAGTTTTTTAGAATGTATTAAATATATTTTCCGAATATGCTTGGCAAAATATATGAAAGGTTATAAGAAAAAGGCAAATTTTTCCTGGTACTTGATCACTGTAAAAAAAATCTTAATTTTTTTTTATTATTATTATGGTTGTGTTATGTCAGAGCAAAACGTGTAAAATGTCAAAACAAACAGTTTTACATAGACAAGTTTAAAACTTAGAAAAAAATATGGTAAAAATAAAAAAATATACCGGGTGACAACGAAATCACTACCCAGCCCTTTATTTTGTTGAATGAAAATATATGGCTTTCAAATTTTTAGGAAAAATATTATATTAAAAGTCCAATTTTGGATAATATAACATGTGCCTATACTTCCGGTTTAACCGGAAACAACATCAATTTTGAGTTTTTCAATGGAACACCCTGTATTTTTTTTCAAAATTTGGATTCTACGGATCATTCCTGATATAAAATCAAATTATATCCCTACCTATCTCTGCTATTTTTTGGGGAAATGGCGTTTAAAAGATGTTAAACTACCGCACATTATGCAGTTTTACAGGAAAACAAATAAATGATATAAAAATTTATTGTGTTTAATTAAATTTTTTTTTAAAGACTCTATCTGTAGAGGTAATAATAAAACTATTCCGCCTTTACCGGAAGTGCCAAAAATTTGACTTTTAAAATAATGCTTTAAAAATTTTAATGCAACACCCTGTATTTTTTTTAAATTTGGGTTCTACGGGTCATTCCTGATAAAAAATCTGTAAATATCCTATACCGATCTTTGTTATTTTTTGAAAAATGGCGATTGAAGATGTCCAAACGACCCGACCGCACATTATGCAGTTATAAGGGAAAACAAATAAATGTTGAAAATTAATAAGCCTAAAATAATTCAAGCTCTCTCTTTGAAAGTTTTGTTATTTTAATATTAGTTTTTTATTATGACCTCCGCAGATAAAGTTTTTGGAAAAATTTGTTTTCCCCTATAACAGCATAATATGCTTGTTTTTTAAACCCATTTTTTAAAAATTTAAAAAAGATAAAAAATCAGATTTTATATCAAATGACCCATAAAATCCAAATTTAAAAAAAAAATACAGGTTTTATTAAAATTTTTTAAAATTAGTTTTATGAAAAAATTTTTCCCCCCCTTTTAAAAGGGGGAAAATTTTTTTAAATTGAAAAAATCTTTAGAAAAAAAAATTAAACACAATAAATTGTTATATCATTTATTTGTTTTTGTAAAACTGCATAATTCGTATTTGGGCATCTTTAATCCCCCTTTTTTCCCAAAAAATAGCGAGATATAATTTAATTTTTTTTCGAATGATCCAAGAATCAAATTTTAAAAAAAAAGTTTCCATTGAAAAAAAAAAAGATGTTGTTTCCGGTTAAATCAAACGATAGGCCATTTTACCCAAAATGGCATCTTTTATAAAATCTAAAATTTGAAAAATAATTTTTTATACAAAAAATAATATATTTTTGTCTTTTTATTTCACAACTTATTAACTCACGACCTATTTTTTTTTTTAATTAGCTATTATAAACAAATAGTTAATAAAAAAGTTTTTTCCTAAATTTCATTTTAATAAAAACATTTTTAGATTGCAAGATAATTTAAAAATAAACTGCCCCACCACCCACTGCTATTCGCTTATTATGCTCCCCTTTTTTCTTATAGAACTCCTCTTTCCTTTATCAGATCTAGTAGATTTCTACCAAGATGTTCATGCAGAAAATAAATTCCGCTCTATATATTACCGAACAGTCTATGGCTT
>JAHBCN010011802.1:0-28201 GCA_019359885.1 Listronotus oregonensis
TTTAGCAACTGATTTTTGGAGAACCTCGTTTCTCGAGCGTCATTAGTATTTATAACCTGGAAACAATTGAAAAAATTCTAGAAAATTACGTCCATTTTCGGTTTTCTTTGACGTTTTTTCATTTGTCACGTATACAATCTTTAAAAAGAAATTTTCATTTTGGATAGAATTTTCTTTTTTATGGTTTACCTGAGCTAACGAGACCTTTTGTATTAATTAGGAAATTTAATGCCCTTTTGAATAAGCTAGGTTAAGGGTTATATTATTTTCCCCTTGTCATATTTATTTCAACGTAAACAAACGATGTCATGAAAATGCATATCAAAATTTTCATTTTTTTTTCTTTTTTGAATAAGTTTTCTACTTTTAAGCCTTAAAACTATTAAAAAATTTCTAATTATTCTACATTTATTAAACCTAATTACTACTTTTAATTTCAAATTCGTTTATAAATTTCTACTTTATTGTCCTGTCATTGTCTTCGTTTTAAATGTGTTCACTTTAATTTATATTTTTGAGATCATTTAGTTTTTCCTCACATAACTTTATAGGATCGGAAAGAAGGTTGTTTCCCTTTATTTTCCTACCTAGTTTATTTAGTTTTGATTTCCCACTCATTTAATATTTCATAAATTCTCACTGTCTTTATTTCACTGTTTTTTAAAACGGGTTTTTCACTCTTTGTGTATTTATTCCGATCATTTAAAAAATTTATTATATTGAGCCTACGTCTAATTCTATCTAATTAAAAACTATCTTACTTACTAAAATCTAGCAATAGTATAAAAATTGATCATATTATGCTTTACTCGCATTATGGCTATCTTGGTATGTCGTTTTTGTCCCATATAATTGCAACTCTCTGTATGTTTTGATATGTTTCATTATAATATGTTACTTTAGATAGTATTATACCCCTTTTTTATGTTTTGGGCTTCCTTGCTGTTTTTAGGACCTAGGTATTTGTCAAGGTCATTGACCTCCGTTACTCTTCGAGACCAATTTTGCTGTTTTTCAATATCTTATTGTTTCATGGTGTTTAACGTGACTAATGTTATTATTTATACTCTTGTTATGTTTGGCTGCTGGATTTTGCCCCTTTACTTCTTTACATTTTGACCTATTTTAACCCCTAAATTTATGCATTTTTCTAATTCCCCCCTTTGTTGTGCCTTTGATTCGAAAATTCTTATTGAAAAGTTATTGACATGTTTATATTTATACAATAATATATATATATATATATATATATATATATATATATATATATATATATATATATATATATATATATATATATATATATATATATATATATATATATACCCCAACCGCTGTGTTCGCACGTCGTTGTCATGGTTGGGCCCAGTAGGATCTTTTGGAACATGCGCTAGAGTTGCTGATTATCGGCAACTCTTGTTGCCACCGTATGGAACGGTATCCGAAGCTAAGACGAACACAAGGTGTTAGCATACCGTGCTGATGAGTGAATGACGTCCTGTGTCCTAAAAATGTGTCTTTAACGGTTCCTCTGAGATACAGTGCGACCTCTCAGAGTATCTAGCCTTACTGCGGTAATGCGGGGCTCTGCCGTGGTGGACTATTACTTCTCTAGCTCCAAATAGAAAGCGGACAGAACCGCTTTTATAGGAAAAAAGTGACAAAGGTGCGCTGACCGAAACAGATAAATCCATTTCGAGAGGTGCCACCCAAGGTCACAAGCAGACAAAGGTGCGCCGACCAAAAGGGGTGAATTTGTTTCGAAAGGTGCCCCTAAAGTCGCAGGCGCCTGTTTCACGGGGAAGGGCTAATCCATCACGAACAAACAGGTGCGTAGGAAGGGATCCCTGAATCCAAAAAGGAGGCGGACAGAACCACTTTTGTAGGGACAATGGTTCCCTGGCTTTAAACAAAAAATGGATAGAACCGTTTTTATAGGGAAAGGCCGAAGAAAGGGCCTCAGAGGAACATCTGGTTCCTGTTACAAGGAACTGGTAGCTACCCACGTCACTAAACCAGGAGAGGAGGGCATGACGGATCTAATCGTCTGCTCGTCATACTTTCCAGGAGACAGGGACACCAGAACATATATTGTGCTCGTGTAGGATATCGGATTCTTTGGAAGTCTGATCCTGTTGGGAGAAAAATAAAAAGGTGTTAGTCACATTAGACCGAGCGGTCGCTGTGGAGGGCGTTAAAAGTCCACTCGCTTTAAACCTAAACCTAAACCTATATTATTATCTTTGTCTTTTAACCAAAGAAAAACGTTATGTTTCTTAAGGATGACAAGTTAAAATACCAGAAAAAAAAGTTACTTTTGCCAGTAAAAAACTATATTAGCTGGTTTTAATAGTTCAATTTGTTTTGTTTTATTATTCTTTTTCTGCGTTATAAGCTGGTAATAAAGGTCAAAAGTAAAGTTACATAAAAACTATAGATTAAAACTTTTCTATTTACCTATGCAAACAACAATGATTTAGTTTATGAGAATTCCAAAATTAGGTCCACGAGTACGTTAACTTGGAAAATTATTTGCAGCAAGAGAATCGTAATGTTAGCAAAAACTAAAATATACACGTCGGCGTCGCGTCGTCAGGCTTCGTAAAATTATGTGGATTTACCTCATAAGCAATAAAAACAAATTTGCAAATTAACTTATGTTAATATAATGACATTAATACACCAGAATACAAAATTGGTGTAAGCATACAATTGGCTTAATCTAAAATTAATGAATAATTTGAGTATTATCCGAGCAGCCAAAAAAAAATTATTGTGGCTTTAAATAATGGAAAAAATATTAAAAAATAAATGTTTTTTATTGAGCCTAATATTCTAAAAAATAGCCCCGTCTCTAAAGCACATAATGAACTAAAAGCAACCTCAAATTTTAAGACTAAGACATAGAAAATTTAAAATTATTCAAAAAATTAATATATTAAAAATTATGAAAAAAGTTATATGGTTTATTAAAGATTTGTAAAAAAAATACCCAATTCTAAAATTTTGCTCAATGACTCTGTATAACATCAAAGCAGGCACTTAAAATTAAAAATTATTAATAAATATAAAATTGTAATTTAAATTTTATAGATGATTAAATATATTTTTTGCGATTAGATGGATGGTGGGTCCATTGTAAAATCATAATAAATATTAAAATATAATAGTAATATATAAAATATATTTTAAATTATAATGTCTATGTTTTATTTGTTAAAGAATAAAATTTAAAATATTAATTGTTTACACTATTAAAAAATAATATAATTATTTTTTTTAATTCCTTTTTTCAAGCTTCTGTAACTTCTCTCTGTCATGCAGGAGATTTTTCTCAACTCTCTCGACCAAGTTGGGTTTTGTAAAACTAAAATAAAAATTGTTCAATCTAGTCTTTTATGTTTAAAAGCAAATTTATAGGTGGTATAAAGCTTGCACCAAAAGTCCGACTTTTGATGCAAGCTCTATACCACCGTGTAAAAGTGAGCTTTAACAACAGTGCTTTTTTTTTATCTTGGGACAGTCCATGAAGGCTGATGCCTAAGTACTAACGTACCGTGGGTGTCTGAAGTGTGGTGAGAGGGAGATTGTTCACAAGGGACTTAAATTTTTGGAGATTGGGAGGAGAAGGAAAAACTTCTGCGGGCAGCAGGTTCCATAGTCTTGACACTCTAGGGATGAATGAACGAAGAAAGCGGGAAGTTCTGGGCCTCTCTAACTGAACTGTAAAAGGATGCATAAAAGTTGCACTACGTGTTGCTCTGTTGGGAGCTGCCAGAGAAGGAATTATACTGGCCAACTCCTCCGAGCAGAAGCCGTGAAAATACCTATAGAAGAGCGACAGATCCCCTACAGCTCGACGGTGGGCAAGAAGAGGAAGCCTTTCTGTGAGCGTTGGATCATTAATAAGACGAACGGCTCTTTTTTGAATGGAGTCCAGAATGCTAAGTGTTATAGGGGACGCCATTCCCCAGACATGAGAACAATATCCTAAAGAGGGTCTGATTTGGGATACATACCTACAGAGTGTACAAATTGGAAGGAGAGAAATATTTTCTGGCTCGGAACAGAAATCCAATCTTTTTTGAACCTGCCGAAGCTATGGATAAAATGTGTTTGTGCCAGTTGAGGTTATTCTCAAAAGTAACGCCGACAAGATTAAACGACTCTTTTTTCTGCAGAACTTGGCCGCTCATATGTAAGGGATGAGCATTTGCAGACTTTTTTCGCGACAGGGAACATGACTGTGTTTTCGAGGCATTAAACTGAACAAGATTTTTGGCGCCCCAATCCAAGATAAGTTTGAGGTCTTGTGAAAGAGATATCTGCATTGACCTGCGCTTGTTTTCGAAATCAGCAAAACTATGAATGGGATTGATTGTGGAAGAGGGAAGATTGTTAATGTGCCTGAGGCACCCCAGCATTAATTTGGTAGAAGCTGGAGGAATGACCATCTACACTAACTGATATACGTCGATTAGAAAGGAAACTGGAAAGCCAAGAGCAAAGCTTAGGTGGAAGACCATAAGAAGGAAGTTTGTTAAGAAGCCCATCATGCTAGACCTGATCGAAAGCTTTGGATATCTCAAGAGCAACGATCTGTGATTCACCAAGAAACTCAAGGTACTTGTTCCAGTTGTGTGAGACAAAGGAAAGAAGATCAGCTGTGGATCTACTGTGACAGAATCCATATTGTCTATCATGTAAGATCTTATGTTTTTCCAGATACTTTAAGATTTGGGAATTAATGAATTTTTCCATTACTTTGCAAACAACTGAAAGAAGAGTTATAGGTCTATAGTTGGAAGGGAGACTTTTGGATTCTTTTTTGGGGACAGGTTGCACACGTGCAGCTTTCCGACTCTCCGGGAAAATGCCCGTGTCGTAAGAGATACGAAAGAGGCGAGTTAAGATGGGTGCAAGCTCGGGACACACAGACGATTTTTTAGTATTAAGAGAAGAAAGAATACGCTTGATCTGTTTAACTTTAAAAATTATATCGGACATTTTATGAGAAACAGGGACAACTGTTGGAAGGGGAAGCTTAGTAGGAGGATCAAGCGTAGAATTGGCAACAAATTGTTTGGCAAATAGTTCGGCTTTTCCTTTGGAGGTAGAGACAATTCCATCTTCAGAGATTAGGGGTGGAAAAGAATTTGTGCAAAAGTTCTGTCCAATATTTTTGGCAAAGGACCAGAAAGCTTTACTGCCATTTGAGCAAAAGAGAACTTTATCTTTTATTCGATTGTTAAAATGGTCTTTTACTTCTGAGATGGTCTGATTATACTGATTTCGCGCTTTAATGCTAGCCTGTCGATTTTCGGGACTGGGGTTTTGAAGAAACTTTTTGTGGGCTTGAATTTTTAAAAGTCTGGCTTTGTCACAGGATTTAGAAAACCACGGTTTGTGATTTGAAGTTATGGGGTTTTTTTAGTGTGGGGAAATATAGGTCTCAATGCCTAGTTGAATTGTTTCGGTAATTTGTTTACAAATTTGGGAAGGACCGAAAGTAGAAAAGCAGGTAGGATCCCAAGGGTAGCTGGCAAAGAAATCTCTCAGACCATCCCAGTCGGCCGAATTGTAGTGCCAGACGGTTCGCGGCGGCTTGCTTTCAGTTGCCTCAAAATGAGTGGAGTAAGATACGGTGACCAAACCATGGTCAGAGCGACCAAGGGGAGCAGTTACTGATGCTTGATAGAGTTCGGGGGTGGAAGTAAGAAAGAGATCTAAGGGGTTAGAATTATGGGTGGGAACCCTAAGAAAGTAGGTAGGTTTCATAATTAGATTGGTGAGCGAATTGCTGATTGTGAAATTTTCTGCTGCTCTGCCTTGTGTATCAGTTTTTGTGGATCCTAGCCAATCCTTATTATGAACATTAAAATCCCCGGGGACGATTACTTCGGCCAATGGAAACTGGGAAATAATATTGTCGATCTTTATGGAAAGGAAATCAAAGAGCTCGTTGTAGGAATTTCGGACGGGGACCGGTATATACAGCAGATAAATTTGGTAGAAGATCTGAAAGAAAGTTTAAGCCAAAGAATATCAGGCCTACCCGATTCGAGGTTAGAAACCTAGCACAAGCCAGGTCGTTGCGAACGTAAGCACAAACGCCGCCATAGGGTCGAAAAGATGAAATGAATTCATAACCTGGGAAAAGGAGGTGGTTGGTTGCTGTTTTGGGACTTATTGGGTTTCGGTGAGAAATAGTATGTGGGGTTTGGAGGATTGAAGATAATGGTGAACAGAGTTTACGTTGGAGTTAAGCCCACATATATTTGTGAAGGATATTAGACTTTTCGATGGTGGCCCCCCAAATGTACTCCTCGCCCGGAGAACCGAATGGAGGGGTATTTTACCTCCGGATAACTTTACGTTCGGGTGTGCCATCATCATTATTTCCAAATTTTAGTAGAGTGGAAAAAAAAGAGAAAGAAAAAGAAAGAAGAGGAAGAAGGAAAACTAAAAGGGGAAGAAGGAAGAGGAAGAAGGAAAACTGACTCACCGCCCAGAACTCGAAACGTCCTGAGACTTCACGAGTCCTTTAAAGGGCAAGTGGGGTGGTACCGCCTCAGGCGAGGAAAGCTCCTCTACCACTTTTTCGTGCTTAAATGGTTTGAGGAAGATCAACTGCTAAATCTTGTCAGTGATTTAATCAAACATCCTTTAGGTAATTATGTTATAATAGATTTACTTTTAAATAAAAGAGACTTGATTTGATAACATTCATTTCACTTTTACTGCACCTGACTTGGTCGATGATGAGAACCTCTTGCATGACAAAGAGAGTGACTCTGAAGATGACATAGAAGCTTGAAATAAAAAATCCAAAAAATATTTATATATTATTTTGTAATAGTGCAAACCATTGATGTTTGTACGATACAATAAATTTTTAACAAATAAAAAATGGACATTATATTTTTAGTTTTATTATTTATAATATCCATATATTCTAACATAACATATATTATGATTTTGCAATGGATATGGATGGAATATAATTTAAAAAATCTATTTTAAATTAATAATAAGATAATGAATAATAAGCATTTTAATTACACAGCGTATGCTCGGGTGGGAGATAAAATTTCGCTGTTTGTCCGGTTGTCTGTTTATTTTTAATAACATATATACATTTTTAACTTGATTTAATAGTTTTATAATTTCATTTTTTTTTTAATTTTCAAAAATTTCTGCTATGACGTCATAACAGCCGTAGTGGTCTGTCATTTTCATTTTTGAATTATAATAATAGTTTATTAGCTTTGATAAAATACTTTGAAATTACATTAAATTTTCTTATCCATCGCACCTGAATGGTTTAAAACCTCCCTCGACCGAGCAAAGCTAGCTTCCATCTCATAAACAGCAGGTTACTACTACTTACTAAGCAAAATTTCAGCTATGATAAAGAACTTGTCGTCTGCCGGCCACTGGCTCTTAACCAAGTAGTTTTATATCGGCATCCCGAAAAAAAAGTGACATAACTAAAATAACTTAGTTTTGAGCAAATGGCCAAAAAAAAAATATTTAAAATGTTACTAAGTAAACATTAATTACATATTCATCAAATTTCTTTTTACACCAAATCAGAATGGATGACCTTATTAATAGCATTTTATAATTTTTTAAATATTTTGATTTTTAGCTAAAAAAATAAAATATTATACATTTTTTTGGCTGTCACCTTTCCTGAAAATAAATTAACACAAATATGGTCACTGCTAGGGTTATGTCAGTTTTTTTTTTATAAGTTAGTATCAGTAAGTCAACTGAAACTTACAAAAACTGTCACAACACCATAAGAGTCACTTTTTCTAAAAAAATTCTTATACGAATACCGTTTAATTTTGTCTCAAGTAGTCAAATTTTGTTTTAAGTAGTCAAACTTTGTCCTAAGTAAAAATGTGACGCTTTCGTGTGGCGGTGACAATAGAATCGCGTGGGAATTTATTCCTTTTTACACAAAAATTGCCTTTTTGGACTAACATCACTTTTTTAAAGTGACAATGTATAAACAAACCCTATAGTAAATAATAAATTAAAGCAGATATTGCACACTCTCTTCCAAAATAACACAAATATAAATTAAGCCTGCATGTATTTAAGTAATTTAAATTTTGTTCTATTTTAAACTAAGGAAGAATATAGGTTTATTTTAATATTATTATTTTTAAGCTATGTTACTTGTGCAAAAAAAATCATTACAAACACAGGAAAATGAATTTATGATGTTTATTTTTTAATAAAATATGGATTTTTAAGGACTACATTATTTAAAACAATAAAATTTATTTATTTTTTAAACTTGTGTTAATTAAAACGGGTGTGCTATGTATCGTTTTTGCAAAAAACGTAAGTTTTTGGTAGAGAGTTAAGAACTTCTACCTAACCTAAGAAATGGCACATTTTAGCATTAAAATAAAAAAACACAATTATTACATAGTACTACTCCCAAAAAGTGTGTATTTTTTCTCTCAACACATACGCATTAGTATATTTGTATTAAAAATAAAACACGGCACTCATATCAGTAGTTTGTTTTTTGTTTATTTAACTATTTTAGTAAAACAGTGAAAAACATTTATAAAATAGTGGAATATTTTTTCAAATTTAAAATATTTTAAGTAAATGTGTAAACATTTTGTGCTTTAAATCACATTTTAACCTTGTGCTATGATAAGTTTTATAGAGAAACTTATTTACAATTTTTTTCAATTTTAAACTTTTGTTGATTTCTTATCCTTGACTTTTAAGATTTGCTTAAATTAATATTTTATTTCAAATAATTTTTATAACAAATTTGGTTTAAGGTGGTTCTAATTTTTAACGTTACCAAAAATATATATCGATCATTGACGTTACCATATAACTTAGAGCAACTAAAAAGGAAACTGTAGATTTACCTAATTTTTTTTTGGAAATAAATAATTTTATTTTTTTTGGGATTTTTTTCTAAATCATTTAGTGTTTCTTTAAAATCCGATTAGCTAACAGTTTGAAAGAAAATTTTACTTAGCTGTATCATTAAATATTAAAAAACTATTTGGAAAATCTCACGTTATTAAAAACTTATATTATGCAATCTAAAAATAATTTTTACATTTTATCAATTTTTTCGTATTTAAGTTTAAAATTGCAATACAAAATTCCCGAGGCATTTAACCATCAATAAGGACTTCTTTAAATTAATAAAGTTGACAAAATTAGACATTGAGTGTTTAAAAATTGCCCTAAATTTAAACCCAGACAAAAAATAAAATAAAAATCCGTTTTACAACCAAGTTGGGTAAACAAATGATATAAATTAAGAACAACACAAAACTTTTAAAACTAAAGTCATTATAACGGGGTTTATCCTATTGTTCCGTTTCCAGGATAAAAATTATTCTTAAGAGATGCTAAATGGGAAAAACAGTCCAAATAAAAGAAGCTAACTGCAAGTAGTATGAAAATACATCATGACTGACAGTTCAATTTAAGTTTATTACTTGGAGAAATTTACGAAAATATATAGACCCAAATCAAGATTAATATAAATTTTATATAAGGAAGGTAGAAATATACAATAATTTGCTTTCACAAAAATATAAGTTAACATTTAAAACATATTTTTTTTCTGTACAGAGTGAACTACGCACAGTCTATTATAAGGATCTCATAAATAGTTTGATTTTTATTTGGTATTTGATAACAAATGTAATAAAGGAGGTGGTAGAGGGGCTTTTTGTTGTTCGAAGCGGTACCTTCCCATATTCGTTTTTACCTATATTCAGATCAATTAGACCGTTTTTTTACTACTTACCTTAAACTCTACCAAATTTTAGAAATTGCTCCCCTTTGTCGCTTAAATCATGAGTCTGATTACTCCGTCATATGCTCATATTAAGGCCTTAAAATGGCATGCACTTAGTTACCATCTGTTGTTAAAAACTCTAGTTATTTAATTGAAATTCTTTAATATGTAGAAATAGGATCGGACGATACTTTTTTAGTTTTGATATAGAAAGTTTGTATTCAAATGCACTAGTAGGAGAATCGTTAAATATTATTTGAGCCGGGTTTAAAGAAGATGACACACTAGTAGAGCGCACCACCCTGCCGCTGGATGGAGTGATGGAGTCGTTGGGGCTGTGATTTCTTAGTCCCACTTTCAAGTGAAAGATGGACACTATGCGCATTATGATGGACTTCCGATGGGTTTATCTTCCTTTCCAGTAATAGCAAATATTTGTATAAAATGGTTAGAGACACAAACAATTAAAACCGCACTAATCAAACCAGAAGTTTGGCTAAGATATGTTGACGATACTTTCATTGTATAGACAGTTAGAGACAAAGAGCTTAAAGGTTTCTTAATATATTTAAATTGCCTCTGACCTTGTAATAAATTTAATATGTAAAAGAGGAAACATTCAGATCTATTATTTCTCGACATTCAAGCAAACGAAATAATGGACATAAACAAGCCTTGGTATACAGAAAACCTACCCACACTGGGCATTATTTACACAAAAATTCTTATTACTCTAACGAAACAAAACAGGGTATTATACGTATATAGAATCCATAGAAGAAGAAATAACTAATATAACTGGGGATCTTTAGTAAGCAGAACGGCTACATTGAGAGACTCGTTAAGGAATCAATCGATAAATATTAAAATAAGATAAAAAGGATTTTACCTTGAACAAGACGAAACATTTATGACAATTTCGTATATTAAAGAAATTTAGGAAAAGATCCGCAGAATCGCGAACAAGTAGGACATTAAAACGGCGTTTAAAGCTCAAATCTCATTTCCCTAAGAAGTATTCTTCTTAAGACGAGATCGGACAACAATGTTTAAAATAATGATCTAACAAATAGTCTCTAAGTGTGGTTGGGTATATATTAAAGAAAAATGAACAACATTTGAATTTAAAGTTAAAGAACACCAAAAACATACGAAAGGAGGTAAACTGTTAAAATCGGTGGCTGCCGAACTAGCATGGTCAAAACAGCACCAAGTGCAATGGAAGCAAAAATTATTCAAAAAGAAACTTGAAGAAAAAAAATTTAAAAAGTTCTAATAACTCTAAACAACCAAAATGTATTTAGCAAGCCTAGTATGGACATTCGAATATCTAGCAGCCGTTGCTGAACCATGAAAAATTGGTGAAACTTTGGTGAACAACGGATAGTATATAGGTAGTTGCGTTTACGAATAGTTTCCAGTTATGACTTATAAACGGTTAAAGATATATCACCAACCAAAATGTTGCGTATCAATTTACAATTAAAGATTATGGAAGTCAAATATTCTAGTGTTATTGAAATGTAAATATAATTCGGCCTTGTCACAGGCCAATACATTTAAATATTTTTTGGTTTTCTTGTTTTCATTGCTGCCAACACAAGACAGGTATTTTTTAAAATAGTGAAAAGCAATATATCAAGAAAACCTTAAATATTTAAAGATACAATCAAAAAGTGCCTTAAGAAGTGTATTTAATACTTGTGTTTTAAGATAAAAAGTATATGAAATATAGAAACTGAAGCAAAAACAGTAAAAAATAGTACACTGCACTTTAATACAAATACATTATATTGTACCAATCTTCGTGCAAATCAATCTAAAAGAATTAGCAAACAAAATCAGTTTCTTTTTTCCGTAATCTGTTTTGGCCATGAAGCGTCATAATAATTAGCACTTACTTACCATCGACGTCAAATAAAGAATGAAACTGTGTGGTTTACTCGGTTATATAAAAGCTTAATTAGTATGTTTTACCATAAAGTATTAGTGTGAGATCCTATATGTGTTTGCTTAAAAATGTACAAAATATTTATTGTGTCGTCTATACTTATTGTGATTTTTGACATTAAAACTGTTATAACCAAAACTGTACCCATGGATCATCCGCAACTGGATCCCGATAAAGAGGACCACAACCTTCGTGTGGAACCTTTATTCTCAGTTAATGGAATCAATGGGATCAAACTTAAAATCCAGAGTAACCAAGAAAAAACAAATGAAAACACAATAAAATCTAGTTTAAAAAGTGTGGATTTTTCATCTTCAGTTCAGGAAGTCTCTGATTTATCACCTCATCAGAATGTCGATACCAAGAAGCATTTTCATCTTTTAAAAATCCTTGATTATTACGATTTTCTTCCATGGTATTTTTCGGAGAATCTAAGAAGAGGAGATGATAGGCATCTGCAGTTTGAAATTGACGATTTGGATGATCCAAGTAAAAGTGGTGTAATTAAAACTTTAACAAAAAGAAATAGTGATTTTGTAAAAGAATCTCGTGAGCAAAATAATAGTTCTAGTGATCTTAGCAGTAAAGGTAATTCAAAAGGAATAATTCGTGCTTTGGAAGATAATAGAGACGTACTTCAGTACTATTTTGTTAAAAGGGACATTCATGACTTTCAAGATGATGAAAATAATAAGCATCAAGGATTGCGTGCAAAAGGGATTTGGGTAATTTTTTAACCGAAGAGTTTTTAAGTGCGGATTCTGATGATCCATCTAATAATAACTATAAATATATAGCGTATGTACCCTTTTTAAAGTAAAAAAGTATTATATTGAAAGAAAACGGCTGGATCTGGGCTTATAGTAATAAATTTAGGTATTTAAAGGTGATATTTAAAGACTGATAATGTTAAATTAAAATTTTTATTTTTAAAATTTATATGTATGAAATAATTTGTTCGAGAAAGTTCATATTGTTTTAAAACACATTTTTTTAATTTAAAGATTTTATTGAATTTCTTCTAAATTAGTGGTACAATTTTTAAATTTTAAGCAATGGTAATTATAGAGTTTAACATTGTTTCAAAATTTCTGGTGAGGTTTTATAAAAAATTGTAGACTGTATTTTAAAAACAAGTTCTACTTATTTTAATTATTTAAATACGTTTTAACCAAATATAACTAAATGTCTTTTGTTGTGGAATTTTTCCAAAATCATGTAAATATAAAGATGTCTTTAATATTGTATAAAATATGTGGATATTTTAGTGTTTACAAAAATTTTTCTTTAAAAAAATAAACTAATTTAACTTATTTGATAACAAAATATAATTTTTGCAAAAAAATATATAATTTTTTGATTTTAAATTAAGTTTTTAAATAACTTAAGTTTATATACAAAGCTAAAGTTTATATATTTAGCTTTTTTATAAGCACACCTTAAAAGTGTGATTTTATGCACACAGTTATTTTAAAAAATATTTAAAATTAGGTAACTAGCGTCTAGACATACCCCGGATATTTTGGCTGACGAGCTTTTGACAGTTTTATAACCTAAGAAATTAAATTTTAATGTGTAAATTAATAATTTGGGGTCTTTTCTTATACGTCCCCTCATTTTCACGTCTGAAATATAATTGGGAAAATAAAAAGCCGCTTTGCTAATCAGAACTAACCATGACCGACTAGAACTTAGGGCTTTTGAAATTGTCTAAATTATCCCTGTATAGAAGTTATTAACAAAATTTTTATAATTTTCGATAAGGTAGAGGTAATAATTTTTTTTAAGTGTAATTATATATTCCCCGGGTTTTTTCTAATACGTTGTTAAAATTTTGTTAACTTTTATGTAAGGATAATTTGGACAAATTCAAAAGCCCTAAGTTCTAGTCGGTCATGGTTAGTTCTGGTTAGCAAAGCGGCTTTTAATTTTCCCTAATTATATTTTAGACATGAAAATGCGGAGACGTATGAAAAAAGACCGCAAATTATTGCATTAAAATGTAATTTTTTAGCCGAGTCCCTGCATAATAAAGCATGTTTCATGTGTCAACACTGTCAAGAAGCTCGTGAGCCAAAATATCCGGGGTTTGTCTAGACGCTAGTAATTGGGTTTACCTTTGTATGAATATTTTTATTGTATAAATGGGTTTTTAACCAACTATTATAAAACATCACATAACACATGTCAGATCTGATACCTTTTAGATATATATTTAATAGATTTGTATCCAGCAGGCCCTTTAATTTATTATATAATTTGTGTTAGTTAAATTATTTTTTAATAGTAGTTTAAGATATGTCTTAAATAATAAATTGTTTGTTTCAAAATAAATACTTAAAAGTAAATTTGCATTTGATCGGGGAGAAGAATATGTACTCATACAGAGACTTCAGCTACTATATGTCTAAAATGGGCCGGAATCTAAGTTAAACTGTAGGTCCCGTCTGGATTGCATTACCCAGTAGTATAGTTTGTCCCAGCAAATTAAAGCTGTTTTGTTAAATAAAATTTAATAACAAACCAGCAGTATTATCTTTTAAAAAAAGGTTCATAGAACATACAGAACCAAAATCTGTACCAAAGTTAGCTGTTTTTTCTGTTTATATAAAAAAAACTGTCAGAGAAAGAGTGAAAAAGAAAATCAATTTAATTGTAACTTAATTGTGATGCTGTCAATAGGACTTTTGTAAAAAAATGGCTTTTTGCAAATGCTTATTGGTGGATTGTTCGCAGAAGAGTCGAAAAAACGTTAAAATTGATAACTTTTTAAAAAACTTATAACTTGGACCCTTTTAAGGTTGGAAAGCTCATCTTCAAAAAAGATTATTTATAACACGTTTTTTAAACCGGCTAAAGAGATCTGCTGTCCGAAATATTTTTTTTAATCAAGCCCTGGTGGACTGTCGTAACGATAAAACAATGCCCTTGGTCTTGCATATAAATTTGTTCACGACTTTTTAAATTTGGTCCACTTAAATTATTATTTTTTTATTGTTTATCTTTTGGGTTGACTTTGCAACTTTTTAGTGGGATAAACCCTATTTTTTATGCACAATTTTGATAACTTTTAACAGAAACTAAACTAAATAAATAAAAAAGTAGAACTAAAATTAAATAAAACTAACGTAAAAATTTAAATTCCTGGTTAACTGCAACTATACATAATAATAAAAGTATTTTATTCAAACGGTAATAATACGGCAAGAGTTAGAATCGAATATCGACAAATATACCAGTAAAGAAGTCCATTAATAAATACTATTAAAAATATAATTAAACATAATTGTCATAACTACCATTGTTAAAACAATTGCAAATGCAGCCGCTACACTTTTTATCAAGGCATTCTTAACTATCTACTGTGAAATATGGCCGTCGTCCCCTAACTGACAGATAATTTAAAACATAAATATTTAAATATTTCAAAAACGGCTTAACCAAATGTCAATAAACTTTATATTTTTAAAGTCAGAAAAAAAGATTTTTCATTTTATTTAACAATATACAGGGTGTTCCATTAACAAATATATAGTTGGTTGATTTTTCACAAATTGGCAAATTTTCATTTTTTTAATTCGAATAAAAAAACTGGTGGTTTATTTTCAACCTTAAAACTTTTGGATTTAAAGTTTTTTTCTATCGGCCATACTAAAGGCTGTAGTTGGGTGTCAAAATATAATGGATAACCCTGTACATATTATAAAAATTATTTTTTATCCCTTTGGCGAATGGGTAAGGGTCGTCTTTAATTCGAATCCTAGACTACCTGTACTATAGGCAAAATAAGTTAAGTGCTTGGAATTGAAAAGAATGTTTTGTTATAGATATAAGCATTTTAGGTTTTTATAAGCATTCTAAATTTAGCATTAAATAAAAATTTAAGGTAAAATTTTAAATTTTTCTTTGCTGAGAAATGGGTTATATTTATTTGAAATATTTTTTATTAAAAGGTTTTAAATAATCTGTACTTTATTTTAAAATTTAATATAAGCAAGCCTATTTTAAAAAAAATATATATATTTATTTTTGCTATTTAAAAAAAATCTGCTCTGATAAAATTTACCTTTGTTATTTGCTGTGATTATTATGATTAGTTTTTAGTAAACTTTTACTGATTACTAAACAATTAAAGAAATTTATTACCACCAAGATTCCATAAATAATTCAGTTAAATCTTGTAGTTTAAACAGCAAAGAACTCCTGTTCTTTTATCAAGTATCGTTTATTGGATTTTCGTCTTTCCTCGCATTAAATGAATCGATTTCTAGTGTGCACAGTTGGACCAAACCGTGTTAAGGTTCGCACCAGGGTGTCTTTTTGCTTTTTGTCCAGTCGTGTTTAACATCATTCTGACTTTAAATTTCATAACACATAAAGAGTAAATAAAAACATTTTCTAAGGTATATTTTAAACAAAAAAGTAATATAAATATTTTTGATGGCCTAAAATGTACTTCTCAATGGGTGGATTTTCTTAACGAAAAAATATCAAAAATTGCTTTTTTTCCTATTATAGTTTCTTAAAATAGAGTTAAATTATTGTATTTGCTTTAAATTTTCAGCTGATTTGACGAGCAGTGGTGTTTTAACGCGACAAAAGCCGACGACAGTTTTAATGGGATTAAAAAAACGTGTAAAAATAAGTCATCTATAATTTCCCCCAAATTATGGCAATATTTTCAAAATAATTCTTCTATGTGTAAAAATTGCCCTAACTCAACATATTCTTGATAAAATGGTGACCGAAGGGAGAAAAGAACCTAAGGACCACGTGTACTTGGGTTCTTCTAAAAGTAAAACAACCGACCATAACCTGGTCGATATCAACAAAAATTATTTTTTTTTTAATGGTTAAATAAAATATCTTGAGAAAAACTCTTACTTGATGAAATTGCCTTTAAATTTTTTTTTCCTATTAATATACCGTGCCACTGCAATGTATGTTGCAGACTTTATCACGCACATTAAACTGTACCATATTTACTGATGTTCAAAATATTAGAGGTGTATATTTATTATACAGGTGTTGTATACTGAATATTAAAAAAAATTAGGGGTGGATACTGCACCTAAAAATATTATAATAATTAAAATTATTTAAATTTTCCCTTAAGCAAAGTAAACTTTTTCATCAAAACATAAAATAATAAAGGGCTTCTACATTATAATAAAGATACCCTTGTAACATACAACAATATTAGTTAGTTTAAATAATACTTGGGTACCTTTGCTTAATGCATGTATGCAATGTATTTACAGGAAACCCTAAAATCAATTAGCCCCAAAGCATTTTTAAAATCCAACTTAAAAACTGTACATGTCACAATAAATCAACCTGTTATGTGGAACATAACGTCCGAAATTTAAATGTTCTAAGAAGTTAAAAATTTACATATTAATGTTTTGTTCCCAAATTACCGTCTTATTGTTTCAAAAATGGTAAAATTTAACATACACCCAAATTAGTCTCAAAGTTTCCCTAATACCGCCGACACATTTACCTCCAAGCCGCATTTTGCCATTTAACAATAATTCTCCTTGTTAATTATTTTGGGGCTTTTAGCCCTATTAGCTCTAGGTATAAATGATAGTCTAATAAAACCCCCAGGATAACTATCGATCTGCTTTATTTACCCCGAGCCTGCCACTTAGTCGGGAAGAAGTCCTGCGGTAACATGGTGGCTAAACCACTTTAATTGTTGGCTCCTAATAGCACTTTTAGGGTTATAACGTGTTTGGACGATTTTACCGTTGGTCTTTTAAGCATATTTTTCTTTACCGTTGTAACAAAAGTTTTGTTTATTTTTCAAAAAATCACTGTAATGATCATTTTAATCTAGAGAAAACCATAAAGTTCCACAGTTCAAGGAGAATATACATATATATATATATATATATATATATATATATCTTATATATATATATATATATATATATATATATATATATATATATATATATATATATATATATATATATATATATATATATATATATATCAATATAATATATTAACTTAAAAATTAGTTTTATAATTTTTTTATTTTTAACGTAGAAAATGTGCTTTTTCTGCGAACTACTGTCTCAAATTTTACTTAACACATCTTATTGTTTTTATTTTTAAATGATGACAAAGAAAATTTATTTATGTCGAAACTATCGATTTTTTTAATAGTTAATTTTTTTCCAATTGAATCAAAATTTATGAATATATCAGCGAAAGTCAAGTTTAAAGCAGTACTTTTTTTCTTTAATTCTTACAAAGCTTAATTTTTTTATTTTTGAATGCAGGTGATTTTATATTGTAATTTTTATAATCTGAATAACCCAAAATCTTTTAAAAATTCCTAAATTTTTTTTCTGTGAATTTTTATTTAAAATTTTACTTGGGCGCCTAATTTTGTTTTAAAATTATTTATTATTAATATATCCATACATTTTATAAATAAGGCTCCATAATTTAATAACAATCAAATGAGGCCTTATAAGACAAAATTGATTAAGTAGTTAGCGAGATACACGAGCTTACGTAAGAAAAAAGCACTTTCGGTAAGTGGTCCTATTATTTTCGTTTTTAGAGCTTATATATTCACCAAGCCGCGGCCTTTAAAGTGCAAAAAATTACCATGTCGAAACAATCATACTTACTTTACTTTTCGTGTCTGGTTCAGACATTCATTTTCCAACAATTAGCGGCCTCGATGGCCTTGTCATTTCCCAGAAACATGTTCTTCATCCTGCAGGGCTGTTTAAGCATAGAGCAGACCAAATGATGATTTTGATCCTGAACTGCACCACAGTCGCATCCCATGTCCTTACAAAATTCACCCTCGTTCATTAGCTCTAAGTTATTTTTTTTTTAACAATCTTGCTAAAAACTTCCTCCCGAATACAGAACTATTTCCCAGTATTTTAAATTAAGTCACATTTTTGCTCCGGATTTCTGATTTGAAAATCCTTATAAAACATTTTCCAATTTCCTGGAACTTGCAAAATTGACTTAGGGTGTTTCGATTTAATATTTCAATAAACCATGTTCCTGAAATATTTATCGTGTCCCCGATGGCACTTTAGGGTCGTAAACCACTTATAAAACCAAAGGAAGTAAGAATAATTACCTATAAAATCGCCTTTTATATACCTCAAAAGTAAGCATCTTACCGTTTATCGCCTGGTAATATTTTAGAGAGTTACTGGTATTTCAATAGAAAAACAAGCATTGTACTGTAAGTTATACTATGGCATGCTTGCTGTTGATAAGTTCTTGCATGGATAATTGAAAATCATAAATATGATGTTAAAGGAAGGCAGATATTTAAACATAGGTGTATTTCAGCTATTTTAGCTAGAAGTTTTAATACAGACTAGCCTTCAAAGTTACTTTGATTAAGAAATTTTTTTTTATCAGAAAAAAGCACGGACATCATAAGCTATTTAAAAAAAAACTTACTGCTGCAGTTGTGTCAAAAAATGTTTTGACGCGCAGAGTAAAATTATAATTGCAAGATGTGAAGAAATACTAAAATACGACATAATAAAATTAGACAACTGTAATGCAATATAAATGGCAATATTACTTTCTCTAACCGAAAAAACATATTTTTTAATAACATATAACCAAATTAATACCGTTAATGTTTCACCAATGCTCCTCTGTTATTTAATTTTTGACCAAACAAATGTTTTTCTACATTATTTAAGCCAAGCTTAAAAAAGATGACACATGAGCAAAACATACCACGCTTCCGCTGGATGGAATGATGGAGTTGTTGGAGCTGTACCTCCGTAGTTCCTACTTTTAAGTAAAAGATGAGTACTATGCACAAGATGATGGACTACCCACGGGTTCATCACTCTCTCCAGTGGTAGAAAATATTTTTATGGAATGGTTTATGAAACATATGTTTAAAATTGCGCTAATCAAACAAACAACAAGATATTTTGACGAGACTTTCATTGTATGGAGAGGTAACAAAGAAGAGCGTTAAGGTTTCTCAAAACATCCAAATTACCTTCTATCTAGTATTAAATTCACAATGGAAAAAAGAATATTTTGGCTCCACCTTTCCTCGCCGTTCTAGTTGAACCACATAACGGATATATACAAACCATCGTATACAGAAAATCTCTTATATTGGAATCCAATGGAACAAAACAAAGTACATACAGGGTGTCCTGATAAGTCGTCCATCGGCGTTATCTAAAACCCCTTAAACAAAAAAATTTTTTTTTTTGGGGGGAAAAAAAATTTATTTCAAGTTTCTAATTCTGCCGCTAGAGGACGTAAAACAAAAACAAATAAAAACACGGACTTTTAAAAAAATATGCCATATTAACTTATGTTGTTGATTTTTTTCTCACAAACTACGAAAAAAAAAAATTTTTTTTTAAACATTTTTCCCAACCTGTCAAATTGGGAAAGGGGAGAAAGGGGAAAAAAAAATAATTTGAAAATGATTTTTTTTTTTTGGGGTTTTTTTTTTTCCCCGAACTAGTTTTTTAAAAATTTTTAATTTTTTTCGAAAAATTTAAATACAATGGTGTTATTATTATAAACCCATTAAAAATAGAATAAAAAAGTAAAAAAAAACTGGAAAACACGCATTTTGGTATCTTAATTAATTCTCGAGTTATTGCCAAAAAACTGCATTACTCGTATCCTTTCCTATTTTAAGCTGTCAGATAAACAACGCGGCGTGTTTATCAAGAGTGCCGGGACGTCAAAAATCACAGAAGACAGGTACGTCAAAAAATGACAAGTGCATTGTTTATCAAACCTAATAATTTTAAATTTAGTTTTTGTTTATCGCAGTTTATCGTTATTATTATTAGTAGTAGTGTTGTTAATCGTTATTAAGTAATTTTAAATTATGTCTTATTTCACCACCGAGGCATACGATATGCTCGCCGTTTATTTTAAAAATGTTTAAAATGCCTCCATTGCTGCAAGACAATATGCCTTAAGATATTTCGAAAGACGGCATTTTAATAAAAAAGTGTTTAGACGTTTGACAACCCGTTTTAGGGGAACTGGAAATGTGCATCTTATTTCAGCACAATGAAGATACAATTAGCCAAAGCCCGTAGATAATAAATAGCTATTATTATTCACGAGTCGTGTAATGATGAATGCTGTTATTAAATGGATAATAACCAAATAATAAGGATATTATTGTTACTATTAAATATTCGCAGAGAAACAAAGGGTTTTTGTTGTCATGGATTTCTCGATAAAAACGCCGCGTTGTTTATCTGACAACCAAAAATAGGAAAGGACACGAGCAATGCAGTTTTTCGGCAATAAGTCGAGAATTAATTAAGATATCGAAATGTGGTTTTTACCAATTTCTTTGTTTTTATGCTTTTTTAATGGGCTTAATAATAATAATACCATTCTATTTAAAGTTTTTGAAAAAATTTACACAATTTATAACTTTAATACAAATTAGTCTCTAGGGGTAACACAAAAAAAATATTATACCAATATTTAATCTTAAGCCCTGGTAAAAGCTTTTTTAAACATGAACCTAGTTTATCAAAATCGGTAAGGCCGAAAAAAAGTTATTTAATTTCTTTCAAATGTACATTGGCTCCTCCTTCTTCCCATATTTGACAAGTTAGAGAAAAACGATTAGAAGAAAAAAGTTTTCTTATTTTTACTAAGTTTGTAAGAAAACTATCAACTCACAAGTTAATTATGGCATATTTTAAATAATCCGTGTTTTCAATTTTGTTCCTAGTTTTTCGCCCTCTGGCGGTGGAATAAGAAACTTAAAAATAATTTTCAGCATTTTCTTGAGGTGGGTTTTTCTATAAATATTTTTTTCCGAAAGCTATGCGATGAAGGGTTTTCGAGATATCGCCGGAGGACGACCTTATCAGGACACCCTGTATAATCGCGCAGTAGCCTTATGTTTAGCATTCCAATAGTATTCCGGAAGTTAACGTTCGTTGTATGTTAATTTTCAAAATATTTTTTTAGAACTCCGAATCGGTTATCACAAAAGGTCGTCATGTTCAGCAATTTTCCCTGCACATTCTACCGCATAAAACCATTTTAAAACCCTTTTTTTACCGAACTATTCACGTTTAAGTCGCACTTTAACTCCCAAGTAGTTGAAAATTTATTGAAGGGTCGATCTTTATCTTACGCTTTTATTCCTTTTATTTATTCTGGCTATATCGGTTGTATAAATTCTGAAAATATCCAATTTTATGGCTGCCTGTCCAAATAAAATATTAATGCATTGTTGTTCAGTTATTATTGGTAATGTTTTCTTGCCCAAAAACATGAAATTGGACTGCTGTATACAAATAACCATTTTTATTTTGACTTGCTTTTTGTGTATCTTTAATTTAAAATTGGAAATAAATTTATTATTTGCGGTATGTGATATTTTTCCAAAAAAAAATTTATATATATATATTTTATATATATATATATATATATATAAAAATATATTATATATATATATATATATATATATATATATATATATATATATATATATATATATATATATATATATATATATTATACAACACCATGTTCAATGGGGATACCGCTTATGTAAAATGCCTAAGTTAAGAAACACACTTTGTCAATTGTCGAGCTTTCGAGATTAATAAAGATAAACTATTATTACTAAATTAGTTCTCTGATCAAAAAACTGTTTTTTTTTTGTTTAAAGCTAAAATTATTATACCAATATTTAATCTTAAGCTCTGGTAAAAGCTCTTTTAAACGAGACCTAGTTTATCAAAATCGGTAAGGCCGAAAAAAAGTTATTTAATTTCTTTCAAATGTACATTGGCTCCTCCCCCTTCCCATATTTAACAAGTTAGAGAAAAACGATTAGAAGAAAAAAGTTAGGAAAACATTCTTTTAATCAAAATCGTTCCTTACTTACACAAAGAGGCATTTGCGGGTTTCTTTTAAAAATTAAAACGCATTGTTTATTGATTATAATATAAAATTTTACACAATCAAGCAAAATAAAACATAGTTTTTTGTCATATATATTATAATTTAACCAACGTTTTACTTTAACCATTAAAAAGTAAAGTTTAAAAAAAAAAAAAGTTAACCTTGGTCTCATGTTTAAATTGCACAAAAAAATATATGTATGACAACACAACTTTCGGAGAACAGACTAAATAGCCACAAATGTACTAAAAAAGCCTCTACTACCAGGAAGCACAGACATTATAAATTTAACCCTAGTAAAACAAAAATACTAACAAGCTTACAAAAAAGCAACAGTAAAAGAAATGAGAGCAACAAAAAAAGAAAAATTTGGTCTTAACGACAAAATAGGTATAACTACCTTAAGTCAAATATATCATAAACGAAAATTGGTTGTGGCTGTGTGCACGTAAGAATATAGGGAATGCGGAGACTTTTTATTTCGTGCAAATTTTTACTGAAAACAATCCTAGCAGAGCTCTTTCGGTACAACCATCATTAGTGCTATTCGTCGTCAAGCTGGAGTCGTAGCAATTTGAGCAAACAAAACATGTAGTAGGACCTTAGTAAACTATCACATTATTACATAAAATAAAATAAAAGTTAAAACTACAGTAAGTTATGTTACATTTTCTCTTATCAAAGGGTGAATTTTTTTGAAAAGAGTGAAGAGAAAAGACTACACAAGTATACCATTTTGTGGAAACACGAACATGTTCATAAAAGTTTGCACGAAATACAAAGTCTCTTCATTCCCTATATCATAAATGGTTTAACTAAAATTTTAAAAAGTTATCACTGTCTTGTATCTTAAAACTAATAAGAACCTTTACTGTATATAGCAAATTTAGAAAACAAAAACCAAAAAAAATATAACCTTAACACAGAAAAAATAGTTCTGTTTATCTAATGAAATCAGTTATTGTATTATTAATTTTATTTGTAGAAAAGACACGCTAAAGTTATTTTAACAATCAAAATTAAAAAATAGTATATTTGTTAAAATATGGTTTTATACAAACCTCGACCTTTCCTGCCTATCGACTGGACTAATCCGAACAGGAACACAGTTTAATTTTTCATATAGGCCCACAAATCAACATTTTTTTTGCTAGGTCGCACTTTTTGCATTGAATGCACTATAAAGTGTGATTTATGAAAGTCGTATATCTTGCTGGGCTTTAAATAAAGAAGAAGAATGAATTTTCCGATCCCCATTCGCGATTCGTTTCCGCTGTGTTCTGATTGCAAAAAGTGGGGGTGGATTTTGGAGTATATTTAGCGTCTATTGTAAACTTCCTTTGTTTGGTGGCGACAAGTTGGTGTTTTCCCTTTTATGTAGTCAAAGGTTATTAATCAAATGTGCAATCTTATTACCATTAATGTATCTGCAACTTTGCGTATAGTATTTGTTTGTTTAAAAAAAAATATTGAAACTTTTTCCTTTTAGTGGCAATTAAAAATTATAAAAAAAAAGTGTGTTGTCCTATTTGGGTAAGAAAGTAAAGTTAAAAGTCAGTAGTCAGAAGTTTCATTAATTTTTTTTTTAATTTTTTTGTTTTCTGGGAATAGGCGTATGAGAATAAAAAATATTTAGCTACATTTCAAGATAAACTTATTTGTTTTTATATTAAAGAAGGAATTCACAATTCTCCATTCTACTAAGAACATACAGTTCTGTATTTTAAACGGAAATATATGCTTTGCTGCACTTTGCAAACGAAAATAACAGGAGGGCTTATAAAAATAGGCGGATCTGCATAATAACAGACAGCCAAGCGTCACTGGGGGCACTAGTAAACCCCAAGGTAACGTCCAAGCTGACGTGGGAATGCCAAAAGGAGCTGATAGTCTTGGGAGAACGCAACAGAGTACTCTCTTGTGGGTACCAGGACATTCGGGAATAGAAGGCAACAAAAAAGCGGATGAGCTAGCGAGACGGGATCATCCACACCATATTTTGGGGACCAGAACCTGCCCTTGGAATGACCAAAACCACAGCACAAGGGCAACCTCAGTAGAATTGAAAAAAAAGCTTCATAAGGGTCCGGTTCAAAAAACCCCAAGGAAGACCACTAGACAAAGTAGGAAAAGACTTCGCATAACGGTAGGATTGCTAACAGGGCCCGATAGCCTAAAAAGATACCTACACAAGAAAGGCTCATACATTGGGTACAAGTTGCAGAATGTGCGACGAGGGGGAAGAAACAGCCTACCATATCTTGTGCGAATATGAAGCATTTATACACAAAAGACAGGTATTATTTGGGCAACCGATAGTGAGCCCACAGGAATATATCAACCAACCAGTCTCGGGATTATATAGACTTGTGGAAAGAACGAGACTTATGGCAGGATTGGTATAAAGGATAATGGAAGATTAGGCACAATAAGCTCAAGAGGCTGCTTTGCCTCCAGTAGTGAATTAAGACGGCTCCCAGGGAAGAAAAAGAAGAAGAGGAAGAAGATATTAAAGAAATTATTTACGTTTGCAATAATGCTGTGTAAATAAAATTCTAATAATTTAAGTTTCTATAAAATAATATTATTATGAATTTTTTTAATTTTATACACATAAAGTAACTGGGCAGCCGTCAAGAAAGCATCACTAAAAATGCAGCGAAACGTCGTAAACAGTATTCTACAACGGATTGAAAACGGCAAAATATCACATTTTTGATCTTTTTGACCTATATTTAATAAACGGCTACGTTTTAAAATAGACTATTTTCTTAATGGAATGCCATTAAAAAGAAGTAAACATTTCAAAATCAGTATTAAAATTAGATACATTCATGCTGAGTATCCGTCAAACAATTAATGGAACAAATGTTGCAAGGTAAAGTATTCTAGGTTTCTTTTACAACTTAAAATAAAAAAGAAACAATAAACTGCTTTGGTTACCAACGGACTTTCCTGAAAGTATCTGGAGTTTCTAAAATATTTTAATACCAAATTATTGTGCACCAAAATTCCCACCTGCGCCTTAAAAACCCGTCGTCTTACCACCATAATTACGATGAAATGCTTGAACGAACTAAAAGAACTAGCTTTCGGGAACCACAGGATAATATCTCTGAGTTTCAGGAAACAGAAGGGAGTGAGAAAGCGGATGAACACTCAAGACTTCAACTAAAAATCGCCCCAGAGCTACTCCTTGGACTATTAAAACAGGCGATGAAAACAACAATAGGTAGATGGTCCCAACAACATCAAGATCGTTGACATGGGTCAACAAGACATGCGATGTCAATGCTGGACAACATCAGTCCAGTCCCGGCATTAAATTTTAAAATTAAATAACTTTTTTAAAACCTTCTGAGTGGATTTTTTTGGCGCAACCTAGAACTTTTTTATTTTCGAAAATTCTTAGAACTGCGGCGTTTTTAATGTGGCATCCGTCCAATATTTTTGAAGTGTAGTTCACGGTAAAGCCCATTGATTTTTGTAGGCCAGTACAACCATAACCTTTTATTATTATTTATTTAGCAACTGTGCAAAATGTAGCCGGTTATTTATAAATTACATAACATATGACATTTTTAGGGTGCAGGTCCCCCGAATTGTCCCAAAATTTTTGTGGGTCAATATATTTTCCGATGTTTGCATTATAAAATTTTATAGGTTGAGTAAAAAGAAAAAGTTAATCCCAAAAATATGTGCCTTAAAAACGACCCGATGCTCAGAGTTTTCGAAGATAAAAAAGGTGTTAGTTACGCCAAAATGAATCCAGTTACGAAGTTTCAAAAAGGTATTTGTTATGGCAAAATTTGGTTGTTATCTCGAAAGTGGCCAGAACTCCGACTTTTACCAAACTTGGTATAGTTGGATCAATATAAAAATGAAAATTCGGTTTTCTTTGAAAGGAAAAAAAAACATAAAAAGTAGCCGAAAAGATTTAATTTGAACTAGCGACCGCCTTTGCTTTTTATAATGTGCCGCTTCCCGCACGTGTCTGTAATAATAGACCATATAAAAAGCCGACAATAAAAGTTAAAACTTTTTGCTACCTTTTTTTTTTTTTTTTTTTTAAAAGGGGACCGAATTTACATTTTTAAAAAAAAATTTGACTATAAACGGGGATTTTTTTTGGAGCGCTGATAACGAATCTATTTTTTTTTTTTTTGAAAACCTTTCGCTTTTGAGATATTTATCATCAAAATTAAAAATTAAACTAACCGCTTTTTGCATAATCCTCTTGCTTTTTGCACACAAATCTTGATTTTTACACTTAATTGGCACACAATATTTAATAAACCTCTTTTAAAAACTTGTTTTTATATTTATTTTACAGTTTTTTCCATTTAAAAGCAAAGCTTTACTTTTAAACGCCGCAACTATGTATATACGAGGATTTTTTTCAACAAACATGGCCGCCGCATCTAAGAATCAAGCTTTTCAACTTGACAAAAAAAAAGGTGTTAAATAAACAAAAAAATAAGGGTTATAAAAGTTGTTTATAAACTATTGTGTGCCACTTTAGTGAAAAAATTAAGAAATATGTACAAAAATATGGAGAAATATAGTGAAAATTAGGTTAGTTCTGGTTAGTTTTAGTTAGTCTATGCTTTGATAAAAGGCTGATAACGAATATAAATGAAAATATTTAGATTCGTTAGCAGCAAAAAACCCCGTATATCAAATTTGGTCAAAATCGAAGTTCGCTCCACTTTCGAGACAATTACCCAGAATTTAAAGCCGGGACCAACCTACAAGTAAAAGAACAGCCTCACACATATTATATAACTGCAATGAACTACATACAAATGACTTATAAATACTCATCCGAAATATACAAAATATAGCCCTAGTAGACCAATCAAAGGAAAGCGGACTTTTTTTTAAAGAAAATGGGAGCAAAATAAGCAAATAGACTGCAGTGCAAATATGGACACCCAACCAACTCCCAAACACCCATTAACCCACCAGTAACTCACCCGTGCCTCAATTTAAAATTTAACCATAACTCTAGCTCTTAACGTTAACAGGATTCTAATTATGAGCTTTGACATTGTGTTACCCTGTATACTATCGACTATACGATTATTTATTATTTTAACAAATTGAATCTATTTTAAAATAATTGGTCAAATTAAATCATTGCAGTAGTCGGGTAATTGGAGTTTAAAAAATTTAAATTTAAACCCAAAAAATTAATTTTTAAATTTAAATTTTCTGCCTAAATTATTGCTTTATGACATTCGGTAATTAAGAATATGCGTTAATTATGCTGAAAAGGGTACCCAAATTGTTTTTTATTTTAATAAAATACATTTTTGTACATATCCATACAGCGCAATTTTAATTCAACCTTTACCATTGGGATCTCGAAAATACAAGAGATACGAAGATGTTTATTAAGACAAAAAAAAGCGCTTTAAGTAAAATTTGGGTTTAAAATTTTGGGGATTTTTAATACCAAATTTAAAATTGCTTTTTTTCCTAGCTTTATTTGAAATTCAAATAAACCGCAATTTCTTGCC
>JAHBCN010011803.1:0-28185 GCA_019359885.1 Listronotus oregonensis
AAAAAAAATAGAAAATTTTGGGCCGCAAAATGTAAACGAACTTAAGGATAAAATTTTAGAGACATGGAATGAGTTACGAGGAAATCCGGACTACACCCGGGCTTTGGTCCATTCGATGCCTGGAAGACTAAACTCTGTCTTAGAAACAAACGAGGCCGCAATAAAATATCAAATTTGTTTGGAAGGGGATTTAAGTTTGTTTGAAGTTATTAAATTGTTAATTAATTTATTAATTTGTTAGTTTTTTAAAATATAAATGTTTTCTTTTACCTTTTGCTTTATTTATAGTAATTAAAAGTAAAACAAAGTAAAAAAGAGCAATTTACAAAAATTGGCAAAAAAGTCAAAATTTGACAAATTTTTTGCTCAAGATTTAATGGCCGTCACTGTACATAGGTTGCTGAAAATGTTTTGTTATTCGTACTTATAAATTAATGTTTTTTGAAGTCCTCTTTTGACTTAAAACCTTAATCTTTGAACTGATTTCTTTATGTAAAGAAATAAACCAAAGTCGCATGATGCTAGATCTAAGCTAGGCAGTGGATGATTTAAACCTAAAGCTGCAAGAAATTTCGATCAATGCACAAAGTGCCCAGATTTCCTATGTTTTGCGGGGTATCTTCACAATTAGCAAATATAGAGAAAAGAAAATATAAAAGATGCAGTAAACAAAACTTTTATGACCTTCTTAGTTTTAGAGATACAGGTTGCAATTGAAAAAATGCATTTGTGAGAACAGCCTGTATCTCGACTACCATCTATCTGATTAAAAAAGTTAAAACGGATTATTATAGATTATTTCACAAAAAATCCAGTGGCACAAGTGATGAACAAACTTTGCGTAGCTTCAAATAATCATCACCGTGGTGCGACTACCGCGATGTCTAAAGGAGCCCTAAAATGGGCTGCCTTACTAAAGAAAAACAAAACTAGTAATCTAGCACAGTTTTGTATTATATGTTATTTATTTGTGCTCTCATACAAAAATCTAGTTCCTAAGAGAAAGCTAAATGTTATTCGTCCATTGATAATGACCCAGAAAATATGAGATAAGTCTCATTATATCACGACGAGAGAAAGTTTTTTGCCGATTATATCAATTGTTAAGTCATAAAATTGTTCGGATTACGTTTAATACAACGCGTGTTAGATGCACCTAGAAACCTTGAACTTCACCTTCAACATCGGCTTTCTCTTTAGATTACCACACGTGACGGTTTTAATTACCATTGATTGGAGGATCAATTACTAATAACTTTAATAATTTTAAACAGGGATGGATCTAGATATAAATATATTTTTTTAAATAAATAAAATTTATTTTAGGTAAAGCAACAAAGATATCCATGAAAAACATATTTTTCCGAAACTAGTTATTTTAGGAAAAACCAACATAATTTTAAAGATTTATGATTAAAATATGATTTACTCGTATTAACGAAGGAATTTATACATTAATTATTATTATTAACATTTATAGTAAAAGTGCAATTGGCGTTTTGCAAATTTATTGCTGACGCGAGTTGCTTTTCTGTAGAAAACGTTGACGGCGACAGCGTTGGGTTCTTAATGAGCCAATCTTTTGAAACTATGAAAGTAGTTTCTTGAACCGAAAGGTTTAGTACATTGGAAGATGGAATTGACAGTTGTTTCTGGATAGTGGAAAGTGTTCCGGTAAAATTGAGTATTTGGTTTGAAATATTTTTTCTAAAATTTGTTGAATTCTCGAGGTATAATTCAGCGACTGATGTAGACTTCCAGCCTCCAAGATGTTTAATGTTGGATATTTATTCTCCGGAGTTTGCGAGAAATGTTTCTCAGTTTAAAATTCCGGGTTAGGAAGTTTGAGATAGGCCGCTATTTTCGATTGCATTTGTCTGAAGGTATTAATGCCGATACATTGTACTGTACACACTCCGTGTTTATAGTTCACAAAAAATTGCCTATGTGGTGTTGTCAGCTTTCTTTAACTGGCATACTTTCTATATAGATTCATTTTCGGCATCTCCAGAAATGACAAAACTTCTAGAGCTGTGATTTTTTGAGTCTGGGGTGTGTATCAATAGACATATTTTTGTTAACTCATTTCTACGACAAGTTCCCGCTAAGCCAAAAATCATAGCCACTTTTATATGTAAATAAGTATCATCTGGCGTTTCATCCATGAATTTCAATATTTCTTCTTTTAAAAAGATTTTAGCCTTTTTGGGTCTAAAACCAACGCTTTGTTTTTTTAGGCGTCACTTTGAAAATCTTGCTTAAATCTATGTTCTTTCGTAACTTAATGATACATTTTAGCATAAAGTATCTAGACCATAATGTATTATGTATACATGTTTTTGATAAATAAGAGAAATAGGCCATAAAAATATCTTCTTTAAAAGACTTCCCTTACTTTGACTCCAGATCTTAAACATAAAAAAAATCTTTTTCATACCTGTGACGAGATTTTATGGGCAGGAGATCTATACTTGCTATTTCTGCTGCTTCGATAATCGATGCTGGTAAATCGTCGTCAGAATCCATTGAAAATGTTTCTCCAATTTGGTTAAAAAATCCGTGACAGAAAATTAATTTTTGATAGATGCATAAACAACTAGTTGGTTCCTATGGATTCTTTGATAATTTATATGGAGTTATTAATAATATTTACTTACATTTGCTAAAATAGGATTATCTTATTTTATTTAATAAAAGAGCTCAAAATTACAGCAAAACTCAATTTCTTCAAATATATAACCATTATAAGCAAAATTATGCATTATTTTATAATTAGATACTAATTTATGTTCCAAAAACTAAAATATTTTACTTTTCCGCACTGGTGAGGAAAAGTGCTATTTCCGCACGCAGATTATTGCGTAAATGTATAGTTTTCCGCACGCTTGTAGAATGTTAATTTGATTCCTTCCTACGATAAAAACTTGTTTTATCGTAGAAGTTAACTTCATATTAATAATTTAAACCAAAAACCACTTGTTTTTCATATTTACATACCTATATGTATCCAATGCCGGTACTGTCTTATTCAGGTATGTTACTATAAATTGCGAAATAAACAAACTATTATTATTTCTATTCAAGTCATGCAAACCATATTTGATAATTTTATAGTAACTTAAATGCCGAAGCCAAAAAATATCCCCCAAAAAAACTTCAGATCCGATTAAAGCGAAAAACTATTTATCAGTCTTAGAAATAATTACATGTTTAAAAACAGGTTTTAAAATATGCCCTATATAACTGTAATAGTGTTTACAACTCTGGGAATTAATGAGAACGAACCTACAGTGGACGTAATCAGCCCCTAAACAAATAAAACATATGTCGCCACCCTAATCCGCGATGTATGTATTTCCAAAAATATTGTTATATATTAAACAAAAGTAAGATTTTTTTTGACAGATATCAAGTTCGGCTCTGGCTGGAGTCATCTTTTTGGCACTTTTCTTGCATCCTGTATTGAAAAAATTACTCCAGGTAATTTCAGATTTTCGGATTTTTCTCCATGTTACTGTAAAATCCTATAGAAAGCTTCACAAAGGCCAGAGTTAAATCGAAAGCCAAGTGGTTCTTTAGTAGACATTGACAATTAAACAGTTAATAGTTTATGTTCCATTTTTGATACCATAGTAAGTTAACCAGGTTGCCAATAAAAAGGTATAAAACGACGATCTGTGTTTTTATACGAGCACGTATCTATGCGTGTTTTAAACAACAATAAAATATTTCTTAATATAATATAGTAAAAATGTTACAATTTTATTTTTTTCTTTTAATTGGAATATTTGGGTTTATTTTTAAAATTTTTGGGGTTATGGGTTTAAAGGGTTTTTTGTTTTTTAAAAACGGGAATAGGTAATAGGTTTTTTAATACAGTTTTTTTTGGGGGATTTTGTTAAATGGAAAAGGGTAAATTTTAGCATTTTGTAATTTTTTTTAAGCTTTAAAAAAAAAATCTTTAAAGGGCTAAAAAATTAATTTTTTATGATCAAAAAACTGTGAAAAACCCCCTGCAAATTTTTTTTTATAGATAAAGGTTTTTTAAAAAAAAGTTTCAGAGTATTTGGGGAATGTATTAATGTAAATTGTTTTTCCGTAACTCTTAAACCGTACATTTTTCTCTTTTATGAAATTTTTTGGGCCCCTTTTGGAACAAATATTGACTGCGTATTCCTTAAGCCTAAAAAAAAAGCATAAACCAGGATTTAATAACTTTTTGCTAAAAATTTATTTTTTAAAAAATTTTTTAATATAATATATATATATATATATATATATATATATATATATATATATATATATATATATATATATATATATATATAACAACAACATGGGCAAGGTTGTACAAGTTGATCTGTGTGACGCAGGTCTATGGAACCCTTTATTCTCATCACCAGTACAACCCGAAACCCGTTTGGAGAACACACCATCAAGGTATATGGGACTTCACCATCATAACAGACAGACCGATGCAGACAAAGACCTGATATGGTGGTTGAAGAAGTCCGAAAAGGAACGCCATCCCTTTTAGACTTTGCAGTGCCGCAGGATTACAACCTGACTAAAACGTATACCGAAAAGGTTAAATATGAAGCGCTGGCACGCGAAATAAAACACATCTGGGACCAAGGAGGTAAAGGTGATGCCAATTATTATAAGTAAACGGCCTCGTACATAAGAAGCTTAAACAGCACGCATCTGAATTAAATCTCTGATAACGCCATAACGGATGCAGAAGGCCTCATACTTGGGACAGTTGGGATAATCCGCAGTGTCGTCTCACCCTTTTAAACTTTATGCCTTGGCTTATATATATGTATAATATATATATATATATATATATATATATATATATATATATATATATATATATATATATATATATATATATATATATATATATATATATATATATATATATATATATATATATATATATATATATATATATATATATATATATATATATATATATATATATATATATATATATATATATATATATATATATATATATATTTTTATTTAAAATTTATTAAAATATTTAAAAATTTAAAAAAATAATATTCTACATTTTAATGGGCGATAGTGGAGCTCAAAACAAGTCAAAAACCAAAAACAAAATGGTTAAAAGTTAATTATTTTGAAATTGCATTTTTAAAGTTTAAAAAATCTGGCACACCGCCCCGCCTCATACATGAGTCGAACGTAGAACGTTTTTTACGAGGTTTTACATAATTACAGTTTTTTTAAGAGAGTAGAATTTATTTACTAAAAAAAAGAAAAATAAAAAAGACTTTTTTACAAAAAAAATTAAGCTGAATATCCATTTTAAGAAAACAAATTATTATGTTTTAAAAGAGCATTTTATTTTGCTTAAAGCATAAGATTTCTCGGTTGCACACATCTCGTTTTTAAAACTCTTTAGTACGCCTGCATTATGGTTGTCCTAAATGGATGTTGCCGTCTCTCACGGGAAATTTGAGCTGTTAGATTAGCATTTTGGTTTGCCTCGCCGTAAATTATTAACATATTTGCATATACTCCCGATTTAAAAACATTTTGACCTACAACGGACAAACATATCGCCACCAATACGCATAATGCACGACTACACGAGGCTTTTGGGTAGCGCTGTTGCCAATTGTTTTTTAAATTTTTCACGGGAGAAAAAAATTATATATTTTTATTTACAGATTAAAACATTTAAAACTTAGTTTAATTTATTAGCAAATAAATCTACCAATAAGCGATTAGGACGAAATTTTTCTACTGTTAAGCTTTTTAGAAATATTTGACATGTATGTCATATAAACTGTTTGAATTGTTTTGTGCTTCACTATCGCCCATTAAAATCGTGAGCATCATACTTTTTACACCCTGTATGTTCTAATTTTATATTTCCTTTGTTATGTTTGTTTTATAATATTTTTTTTCGGTGAATACCTTTTTTGTTTTATAGTAATACTAGCCTTATTTGTTAGAATAAAGCTTAGAAATACATTTTTTTGGGATTACTGGTAAAATAGTTATTTTCCTAACAAGTGCGCAAAGTGATACTTTTCCGCACGCGACTGCCGTTGCCCGCTCCGACCGCGTGTTCGGGCAAGCAGTCAAGTGCGGAAAAGTCACTTTGCGCAAGTGTTAGGAACAAAATTTTTCCTACGAGCGTCAGATAATACCAATATTAAAGCAATGATTATTTTTTAAATTATGTTTAATCTGAAAGAACTACTACAACATATTTATAAATGGGAATTATTTGTTGATAACATTTACAACAAAAGAACAGTTATTAGCATATTGTAAATTAATTGCAGAACCTGTAATTTCATTTAGCGGGTGGCTTATGGAAGCGCTTATTGTACGGCTTGATGAAGGTTGACTTAGCTCAGGGGGAGTTGTTCATGGTCAATATTTTATTCGACATATCCTTTTTCTGATTTGTGGATTCATCAATGTAGCTCTCAGCTACAGCCGTTGATTTCCAGCCCCAAGTCGCTTGACATTGGTAATTCCTTCTCCAGAATCCGCTAACATAGTCGCAGAGGATCGACGAAATCTATGTCCAGTGTATTTCTGGAAATTTAGGTATCAGCAATTTCTGAAGCATTTTACCTATTAAATTTATTTCCACACATTGCGTACTGCATGCTCCTTGTTTATACTGGACAAAAAAACGTCTGTGTGGGGTATGTGGTTTTCGCCAATTTGCATATTTACGGTAAAATTGCAGATAAAGTCCGTTATTTGTTTCATCGGACACTACAAAGATTCTGGAAGTGTTATTTTTACTGTCAGGAATTTTCACCACTATTAAATTTTCATTATCCTGTATGTCATCAATCATTATTTTTGTAAGTTTATCTCTCCTACAAGCACCGGCTAATCCAAAAATTGTAGCAACTTTTATTAGAAGGTAAATATTATCAGGTGCTTCTTTCATGAATCTTGAAACTTCTTCTTTGCTGAAAGTTTTTGACTTTTTTGTCCGGTGTCCCCCGTTTTGGTGTTTAAGTAGTGATGTTAGCTTGAAATATAAACTTAAATCAAGGTTCCTTTTCACTTTGAGGACACATTTTAACATAGAGTACTTACTCCATAAAGTATTAGGTTTATATGTTTTTTGCAAATCCGCAAAATAGGCCAAGAACACTTCTTCTTTAATACTTTTGTCCCCTTGCTGGAGCACCAGTTTTCGAAATGACTATATTGATTCTCATATTTTTCACGAGATTTTGCTGGTAATAAATTCAAACTTACGGTATTTGCTGCATCCAGGATAGAATCTGGTAGCTCCTCATCGGAACTACTCATTTTAAATAATTATTTTTGTCGGATTTTTATTTAATTAAAAAAAGATGCTATGACGCCTTTTCATTAAAAATGATTGTTTGTATTGAAATTCATTTGTGCAATTGCTTGTTCATATGGAAACGAAGAAAAAATCTGACATGTGTTAAAATCACCAAGATTACATATTGTTGCTTGACTTGTCATAATCATTTATTATTATTATACAGGGTAATTAAAAAATGTTTTTTTTTGTGTTTTAGTTGAAATATTGAAAATTACGAAGTAATAAACAAAAAAGAGAATAAACTAAAACTTGCGATGGCTTCGTATATTGCATGAAGTAGCCTAGAATTACTAAAATACATATAAATCTTGCTTACCTGTAAGATTTTAGAGTAGTTTGACTTTTCCGCACGGCGTGCGGAAAATTGCAACTTTGCGCACTCAAATGCGTGCAGAAAAGTGGACTTTTCCGCACGCTAGTAGGAAAAATGTTTTTCTTCACCCTTATTATCACATCATTTGCATTTATTTATTTATTATTATTGTTTTTGGTAACCGACTTTGTGCACGTATTAAAAATAACGAGAACGAGTCGAAGAATAGGTCCCCAGAATTTTTAACCCACATCATTTCGCACTGAACATTGCATTGTTCTTTATACAATGCGAATTTAAACTTGGGTTAGTCTTTAGCCTTGAAAGATTTTACGGTTCAGAGAATTCACAAAAAGGATTGTTGTATGAATATATACGCACTTGATCCTTACAGTCTTAACTAGTTTTGTTTATTTTTCGCTGGTGTAAGTACCCATTGTTATACTTTTGGGATGGGTACTTGGATTTCTTATCTGAAATTAAAATTTCTGGCGTTTTACATAAGGCGCAGACACAAAGTACCGAAAAGGAATTCAAGGAACATTTATTTTTAGGAAATGGGTAAATACCAAATTTATCCAAATTTAAAGGAAAAATTTGTTAAAATCGTGTTTTTTAAAATATTATTGGCTGATTTAAAAGGTATTTAATGTCCATGAATAACTAGACAGGTATCAATAAAAATAAATCTAGAGTTAAAAAACAGTATTTAATTGCTTAAACTTGTTATCTTAAAATCTAAAAGTTCAACGCTTGCCGCGTCGCATTGCTGGTTACATAAAAATTGATGCGCTTTTAGTTACTGGCATTTTGGAGATAAATTTTCCTTCCCTATTTTACGTTATTTTTTGTTAAAGTTTTAATAAATGTTTATTTTCATTATGTTTAAGTTTTTTTGGTAATTGTCTCGAAGGTTGTCTCAACTCCGATTTTGACCAAATTTGGTATACGAGGATTTTTTTTGAGGGGGGGCTGATCCCGAATCTAAAAACAATTTTTTTCGGCAACGTTTCGTTTTCGAGATATTTATCATCAAAATTCAAAATCAAACTCACCTCGTTTTTACTATATTCCCCCTTCTTTTGCATACAATTTATCATTTTTACACTAAATTGGCACATAATTTTTCATAAACATTCTATAAAGATTAAATATTTAATTTATTTTCCCCTTTTTTCCATTAAATTGCGGAGATTTAAAGTCAAAGGTCGCTGCCACATTTGCTAATAAAATCCCTAGTGTATAGATGGTTGCGGCATTTAAAATGTGGTTTGCAATTAAATGGAAAAAAGGTGTAAAATAAATATAAAAACAAGTTTTAGAAGGTGTTTATAAAATATTGTATGCCAATTTAGTTTATAAATCAAGAATTCTGTGCAAAAAGAAAGAGAATTAGTGTAAATAAGGTTAGTTTCATTTTTAACTTTGATGATGAATATTTTGAAAACAAATGTTTTCAGATTCGTGGTCAGCGGCCCAAAAATTCCCCGTATACCGAATGGAGGTAACTTTCGAGACAATTACCTTTCTTTATTAAAAATTGTTTGTCTTAAAAGTCGTGAAAATGACGTATGTTCATATCAACTTCGAGTTAGAGCTGATAGTATTACTTAAACCGCTATGCTTTTATTAAAGGTTTTTTTTGCAAAAAAAACACTATTAAAAAATGGTGAAAAAGCCTATACTTAATTCATGTTATTTTAAAAATAATATTGGCTAAGTCCTCCAAGCAAAAGCCGTACAAATGCGTATAAAATATTGGCAAGTCCCCTATAACTGGTCGTGGGCTTCAATGAGTAGGGTCATCAATAAGGCAAACGGTTCTTCTTTAAATGGAATCAAGCATTCCAAGCGGATCGAATTGGGAATACATACAAAGTATATAGATAAGAGGGGGAGAAATACTTCTTAATTCGAAAGCGAAATCCCATCTTTTTCGAAGCTGCTATGACTTTAGATTAAAAATGTGCCAAAAATTTTAAATTTTAAGTAAGATTTGACTATATAATTTGGGCTAAGTGAGATAAGGAAAAATATTTCCGGATATCTTCCTTTGTTTCTGCTTGCAATTCATCTTTAAATATTTCTCTTTTATGTCCTGAAGGATGGTGCACTATAACAAATATGCTTAGAAATCTTTTAACTGATATACCTACTTTATTTTGTGCAGCGTGCCAAATAAAGAGGTTTTTATTTTATAATGAAACAAATAGATTAAATCAATTATTACCGAAAAACATTCTATTAATTAATGCATAAGTATTTTTTTATCTTGGGACAGTCCATGAACTGATGCCTAAGTACTAACGTACCGTGTTCTTTGTGTGGTAGAGGAGTTTGTTCACACGGGACTTAAATTTTTGGAGATTGGGAGGGGAAGGAAAAAATTCTGCGGGCAGCAGGTTCCATAGTCTTTACACTCTAGGAATAAAGGAACGAAGAAAGGGGAAGTTCGGGGCCTCCCTAACTGAACTGTAAAAGGTTGCAAAAAGTTGCACTACGTGTTGCTCTGTTGGGAGTTGCCAGGGAAGGAATAATACTGGCCAATTCCTCTGAGCAGAAGCCGTGAAAAAAACCTATAGAAGAGCGACAGATCCCCTACAGCTCGACGATGGGCAAGAAGAGGAAGCCTTTCTGTAAGCGTTTGATCATTAATAAGACGAACAGCTCTTTTTTTAATGGAGTCCAGAATGCTATGTTGTAGGGGAGCCATTCCCCGACATGAGAACAATATTCCAAAGAGGGTCTGATTTGGGATACATACAGAGTGTACAGATTGGAAGAAGAGAAATATTTTCTGGCTCGAAAGAGGTATCCAATCTTTTTTGAAGCTGCCGAAGCTATGGATGAAATGTGTTTGTGCCAGTTGAGGTTATTCTCAAAAGTAACGCCGACTAGATTAAACGACTCTTTGTTCTGCAGAACTTGGCCGCTCATATGTAACGGATGAGCATTCGCAGACTTTTTTCGCGAGAGCGAACATGACTGTGTTTTTGAGGCATTAAACTGAACACGATTTTTGGCGCCCCAATCCAAGATAAGTTTGAGGTCTTGTGAAAGAGATATCTGCATTGACCTGCGCTTGTTTTCAAAATCAGGATTACACGGTGGCTTAAGAAATTGAATACTAGAGTGGAGGGTACTATCGTCAGCAAAACTATGAATGGGATTGATTGTGGAAGAGAGAAGATCGTTAATGTGTAGAAGAAACAGCGTGGGTGCCAGCACTGAGCCCTGGGGCACCCCAGCATTAATTTGGTAAAAGCTGGAGGAATGACCATCTACACTAACTAATATACGTCGATTAGAAAGGAAACTGGAAAGCCAAGAGCAAAGCTTAGGTGGAAGACGGTAAGAGGGAAGTTTGTTAAGAAGCCCATCATGCCAGACCTGATCGAAAGCTTTGTATATGTCAAGAGCAACGATCTGGGATTCACCAAGAAACTCAAGGGACTTGTTCCAGTTGTGTGAGACAAAGGAAAGAAGGTCAGCTGTGGATCTACTGTGACAGACTTGACTTTATGGTTTGAACTATGGTTGTAACAGAACTTCTTCGTTACTGCGGAACTTTAATGGAGTTTTAACGGAGGTTTATTTACGATAAAATGCAATGCGCAAAGAGCGACGCTGGGCGACGCGGCCGCTCGGCTGCCTCTTCCCAATTTTGATTACTAGTTTATTTATGAAAGCATACCATGTACATGTATGTATGTTATGTATCCATTTGAAATAAATATTTTTGACTTTAATAAATCATGAATTTCTATTTTTTACACTTCAAATTTCACCTCCGCCTCCGCCTCCGTTAACCTCCGCATCCGCGGAGGCGAACCTCTTCTAAGCATCCGCCTACGCCTCCTCTAAGAAGGCCTCCGTTACAACCCTGGTTTGAACATTACTATCAAAGAAAACATCTTTTTTATATAATAGCCTAAAAAACGTCACTAAGAAGACTCTTTTATTTGGCAGATTTATTTCGTTTATTGTAAATAAATTTTTTGTAATATACGTCAGATTAAGGATAAAAAATAACTTTTATGCACAGGCGGTAAATTTAACTTACCGCCCGCATTTAAGGGCTGTAAGTGAAAATTACCGCCTTAAGGCGGTACTTTTGGCCACCAGCTTAAACAACCTTGCTCAATTTAGGCTGATTTTGGTACTTAGTCTACCATGAGTTCAGCCAACTTTAAAAATGTTATACGGGGGAAGACTGTTTATTTTTAAAAATAATGTGAAATTAATGCCATTTTAAAATTTTTTATTTTTGAACTGAGAACGTTCGATCGTGTATAAAACGTAATAAGTACTTTGGGCGTTAAGTGTAGTACCGCCCTCAAATATTGATGTCAAACATTTTCGGGCGGTAAACTACACTTACCGCCCTTAATACTCAAATCACTATTGCGACACTGCTACGCAGTGTTTTTTTTTTTGAAATAAAATAAATGTTAAAATTGTGTAACAATATGTGCCAGTAGCTTAATAACTCCAATATACCACACGTACTTTTATATAATAAAAATGCTATAATGTAAATAGACATAACATAAATTATTTAATAAATAAATTCTACATCCATGCAATAGCACAAGCTATTCTCTGACATCACTTGTACAGTTAAGAATTTCAGGTTGTTGTTTTGCCAAAGAGATTTTAACGGGCAGTTAGCATACAAGCCCCGCTCACGCAGGTAAACTGGAACTGAAATGGTCAGACTGACTAGGGTTACTCCGTCGATTTATATTAAAACCACACGTTGGATAATTTATCAAGTTAATTTTACATTGTTGAAGTTTTTAGCCAAATATTGTGTACATATTTTTATTTATAGAATAGCGCCAAAGCGCTTGCTTATTAGCACCATGTTCTTGCTGTGACACTGGTCAAACAATAAATAACACGTTTTTAACACGTGCACGCCCAAGGTATCGCATGGTACATTTAATGCGAAAAAAACTACATGTCTTTAAATTTGTATAAAGGCAGATAAACCTTTAAAGTCTTTGTTTGTCCGTGAGTGAGAAAATGTACCATTCTAAATTTGAACCAAATGACAATTTAATATAAATATGGACCATGGAATATGGATCTATTAAAAATAAAATCGCAACACTTGTGAGAGCCACTTTTAGAATGCCGTCTCAATCCGTAGGTTAAACCAAGGTTTAATATAAGAATGAAAATTCGGTGCTCTTTCAAAAAAAAAAACCTAAGAAGTAGCTAAAAAGCTTTTTATTTTTTTTTTCTTTTCAAAGAGCACCGAATTTTCATTCTCATACTAATCTAACTATAAATAAGCTATACCTCTAGTTGGATCAGTATAAAAAAAAATTTTGGTGCTTTTTAAAAGAGAAAAAAAAACATAAAAGTAGCTAAAAAGGTTTGATTTGAACTGGCGGCCGCCTTTGCTTTTTATAATGTGTCGCTTCCAGCACGTGTCTGGAAAAATAGTCCATATAAAAAGCAAAGGCGGCCACAAGTTCAAATCAAACATTTTTAGCTACTTATGTTTTTTTTTTCTTTTAAAAGAGCACCGAATTTTTATTTTTATACTAATCCAACTATACTATAAAATTTGTTGTTGGATGTAAGTACCTATGTTCAGCTTTATCACTATTTTAAGTTTTTTTTTAAGTAATATTTAAAAAAAAATACAAATATAAATTTTAAAAAAATATATGTTGCTTGCAAGGTTTGATCACGGGAGTTCAAGGATAAAATATAAACACGATAACCCAGGCAGCCTAATTCGCGGTTCATACAAATTTGCTTTAGGGTTACAGGAACGAAGAAGCGCATGTGCTTGATTTTTGAAAGTATTCAACAAAATAAATTACGTATTTTTTTTTGATTTTATGGTGATGCCAAATATGTAATTAATAGTTCAATAATAACTAAAATCAAGATATTACAGCTTGGTTTAAACATAGATTGACGCGACCTTGTAAAAGTTGTTCTAAAATATTTAAAAAAATATATTATTTTGCTTCACAGTTTGAAGAATGTATAAGAGTTTTTCGGTGGTTTTTGTATGCTGGTGTAAACGTAACTATTTATAATGAAAAAAAGACGAAATGAAGCATAACTTTAACCTTGAAACAACCAAAGCTAAGGTAGGCCTGTTAATTTTTTACCTCTTAGTGCCTTTAGCCTGTGTACAGTGTTGTCCAATCATCGTTTATTTTCCGAGTATTTTATAAATTACAAATGTTGCAGGTAAAAAAATTCCCGAAACCTATAACTAGGAACTAGAAATAAAATAATAAAAATATATTTAAATACCTTCAATTGTCAAAAAGACCCTTATATTTCATAAAAATAAAATATCTGGACTGCAAAATTTAGTTTACAGTCTTATGTTGTATATTTTTTCAACTTTAATTAAAAAAACATCCATCAGACCAGTAGAAATTGTACCAGATTTTTCTTTATTTACCAAAAAATGTTTTTTCGCAAAACCCACTTTTACAGATTTTTTTAAATCTTTGGACAGTCCAAGAAGGCTGAGGTCTAAGTACCAACGTACCGTGGGTGTCTTAAGTGTGGTGAGAGGAAGTTTGTTTACACGGGACTTAAATATTTGAAGACTGGGAGGAGAAGAAAAAACCTCTGCGGGTAGCAGGTTCCATAGTCTGCACACTCTAGGAATGAAGGAACGAAGAATGCTAGAAGTTAGGGCCTCTCTACTTAAACGGTAAAAGGATGCATAAAAGTTGCACTACGTGTTGCTCTGTTGGGAGCTGCCAAAAGAGGAATTATACTGGCCAACTCCTCTGAGCAGAAGCCGTGACAATACCTATAGAAGAGCGACAGATCCCCCACAGCTCGACGGTGGGCAAGAGTAGGAAGCCTCTCCGTAGGCGTGGGATCATTAATAAGACGAACAGCTCTTCTCTGAATGGAGTCCAGAGTAAGTGTTGTAGAAGACGCCATTCCCCAGACATGAGAACAATATTCTAAAGAGGGTCTGATTTGGGACAAATACAGAGTATACAGATTGGAAGAAGAGAAATACTTTCTGACTCGAAAGAGGAATCCAAGTTTTTTTGAAGCTGCTGAGGCTATGGATGTAATGTGTTTGTGCCAGTTGAGGTTATTCTCAAATATAACGCCGACAACATTAAACGACTCTTTGTTCTGCAGAACTTAAGTAACGGATGAGCACTGGTAGAGTTTTTCGCACAGGAGACGGGAACATTAAGAACTTTGAAGATTTTGAGGTCTTGTGAGAGAGAAATCCGCATTGACCTACGCTTGGTTTTCAAATCAGGCTTATTGACTGGCTTGAGAAATTGAATGTCAGAGTGGAGGGTACTATCGTCACCAAACTATGAATGGATTGATTGTGGAAGAATATATTAAACCCTTAAAAATAGATATCTTTTAATTTTTTCCCAACAAATTCTGATATATCCATATAATTAAATTGTACAGTTAAAAGAAAAAACATATATTTTTTAAATTTTCCTTAACAAATTCTGGTGAATGTCCATATAATTAATTTGTGCAGTCAAAAAAAAATGTAAACAAATTAATAAGTTGTTCAATTCCTAATTGCGATCTATTTTTAAAACAAAATTGTTAAGGTCAATGTTTATGTTATGTAAAAGCTGTTATAAATGGGTCAAACTTAAAGTTATACTATAGGGTGAGCGTAAACTTAGACGCGTTGCAAAAAGTATATATAATAATATAAAATATAACAAAGTTTTGGACTCTAATTTTTTATTCTTTAGCCGATAATATCCAACATTAAAACAGGCTTGTAAGTCTAAATATGACCTTTTTGTTATTAGAACAAACTTTTAGTTATTTTTGGTGTTATTGAAAAAACAAATTTCGATTTTTTTAATAGAACACCCTGTATATTTTTACATTTTTCGAATTTAGAGCTCATTCTAAATATGAATGTTATAAAATACATCGCATTTTATTAGTATTAACATTTTAAATTTAAGTATTTAGTTTAGTGTTCATCCAATCCAAGATGACAAATTAAGTTCCAAAACTTAAGAAAAAGATATTTATTGTGTTTTTTATTTTTTTAAACTATGAAAATAACTTTTTTATTTAAAGTCAACATTACCAAATGCCCCAAAATTCACCTAAATAAAGCCTTTCTATACAATTAATTAATTTTTTAAGTTCAAAAAATAAAACTTTGGAACAGTGTAAAATGTGAAACAGTGTAAAATTTGACGTTTTTTTGGCAAGTCACGTGATTTTCTGTGACTTTCGGTTTTGCAGAAACACCTCAACTTTCGGTTTTCAAATGGGACACCCTGTAAATTTTTACATTATTGGATTCCTAGGAATATTCTGCGTCATGTGTCAAATTTTGGAAGATTTGAGTTTTTTTATTTTTGGTACAGGTTTTGTCAATGCATTAAACGCTTTTATTTTTTTGTAACTTCGAATTATTTTTTGTAGGCTAAGCTTTTTTAATGACAAGGTGAACCTACATCATCCCATTTAAAAAAATGGATAAAAATTTTCATTTTGAAATTTCATAACGCATTTACAGGGTGTTTTTTTTATTTTTGTTTAATTAATTTGTAACAAAATAACAATTTTTGGTTCATCAGGGCCAGGTGACCAAAAAAAATGCAAGAAAATTATTTAAGGCTGTCAAAAATTTGACAGATGGGGTACCGTTGGATGCGGAATATTCTTAAGAATTCAAAAATAAAAAATATATAGGGTGTCTGGATTAAAAAAATCGGAACTTAAGGCCGTTTACCGGATGTCACTGAAAGTCACGTGACGTGTTAAAACACCGTGAAATTTGACATTAATGATATCGCTAAGTTTAATTTTTCTATCCTGAAAAATGCAGAAGAAAAGGGGGTAAGCCACCCCCTAGATCACCCGGTATATTATTTATTCGCCACTTAAACTAAAGATAATAGTAATTAAGTCGCATATAATTAAAATCAAGATAACTAATAGTTAATAACAATAGTGTTAATATGGGCGATTAATGATGGAAGCCATTTACGTTAAAGATTAAAATCATTGTTAATCAAGGCCCCAGTTAATTTTGGTAATCATAATTTTCCAGAATTTTTTTTCGGGATGTGTTTTGGTTTTAGACAACCAACCAAAATATCTTATTGTTGATATTTGAATGGAAAAGTTATGTTATGTTTAAAGTTTTTGTTTGTGTATATTTTATTGTCTATACTATAATTATTGAATATTAGAGAAACATGCAACAATGAGGGTTATTATTCAATAGTTTTGTATGCGTAAACTATTGTCAACAAATACTTTAAAGTGCCAATTTCAGCAATTTGAAATTTATTCTGCTGGATATCTTTCCACCCTTTTTTTTTTTAATGACGATTCATTAAAAATCGTATTGACGCAACCACTGATGAAAATTGTAAATATTTTGCTGGAATACAACATTTACATACATACAATTTCAGTCAACATATATATATATATATATAAAATATATATATATATATATATATATATATATATATATATATATATATATATATATATATATATATATATATTTTTATATATATATATATATAAATATATATATACAGTGCTTTCATTTCAAAACAAACCCCCCCCAAAAAATTTTAAAAAAAAACACCCCCAAAAAAAAAAAGCACTCGATTTAGATATAGGGGGGAAGTTTAATTTCGTATTTAAAAAAATTTTATCGGTCCCCCCCTTCCCCATTAAACCCCTCACTTTGATATGTAAAAATGGAACCCCCCCATGGTGTGACACATCTTGTAAGCGGCATTTTGCTCCCCAACAGTCTAAGAAACTTTAAATCGATGGACAAGAAGCGACTTAGAAGTAAAAATGTGTGTTAATTATTTAAAATCGTGTTCAAATAATTTATTTTATCAAATGCTAAAAATTTTGGGCCTTATTGGGGGGAAAAAATTTTTTTTTGAAATTCCTCGCAGACTATTTTAGTGTGCATTCTTCCAATTTTTTTTTTGTGTTACCTGCTACGAAAACCCCCCAATCCAAATTTTTTGATTTTTAGGAACCGGGTTAAAAACTGTTAGGATTGTCATTTGACATCGTTAGTGTAAAAAAAGAATCTTGATTTTAAAATTGTTATCTAGAGAAGAAAAAAAATTTTTCATATGGGGCTAAAAAATCGTTGCGGGGTGAAGCCAGAGTATTCAATGGGGGGCAAAAAAATAAAAAGGGGGGAAAAATTTTTTTTAAAAAAAGGTGCTAAAAAGGGGGTTTGAAGAAACTGGATCTTATGCAACAAGAAAAGTACTAAAAAAAGGGTTTTAGACGAAGCACGCCGGGTTTGGGGGGTATAGGACAGTTCGCAATAGATCCGACGTTGTCTTTCCCAAAAAAGTTTAAAAAGCTCCCCAAATTTTGGGTTCCGTGCAAAAATTTTTTTGAAAAAGAAAAATTTTTTTCCATACAAAATACAAATTTTTGAACTCAACGAAACGATTATGATGAAGAATAAATTTTGCAATCAAGGGCCAGCAAGGACGAAGACCCTCATTTGATAAAAAAAATATTTTCTTTTCTAACGAATCAACTTTCTTCTTAAATGGAATTCTTAATAGACATAACTGCAGATATTGGGATAATGAAAAAACCCCAAAAAATTTTGGAAGGCCTCAATTTCCCCAAGATCAACGTTTGGGAGGTATTTTGGGGAAAATCGGGCCCCTTTCCCCGGAAGAAATTTTAAGGGGAACTGTTTTTCCTTTTGGGAAAAAAATTTTTCCCTTCTATCGTCCAATCTTTGGAAAAAAAGGTAGATGAAAAGGTTTTTATGGAACTAATTTATTTTCCCCCCAAGGTGGGCCCCCCCCCCTATGCTTTAGCAGTTCGGGGTGGGGCAAATGAACGAGGGGCATGGATAGGCAGACAGGGGGCCCTCGAATGGAAAGGCTGGAAAATTTAAATCCCCCGGGCTTTTTTCCCTGGGGTTATTTAAAAAAAAAAAGTGTACAAAAAACCACCTGCAAATATTCAAGAACAAATGTAAATTAAATAGAATGCAGAGGTATTACCAGACAAACTTTCGCCAACGTTCGCGAAGAATTTCCCCAAAAAGACTTTATTATTGCCTCCCAAAAAAAGGCGCCATTTTTTGCATTTGATAAAAAAAATTTTTTTAACACGATAAAAAAATTAAAAATTTTTACTTCCAAGTCGCTTTATCCCCCGATTTAAAAAATTCCTTTAGGCCCCTTGGATGCCAAATTTTTTTTTTTCCGCTTCAATGATGTGTCACACTATGGGGTTTTTCCCTTTGACATATCAAAGTGGGTTAACCCGGAGGTTAGGGGGGGGACCGATAAATTTAAAAAAATATGAAAAAATTTAAATTCCCCCTGTATATCTAAATCGACGTGTTTCTTTGTTTTTTTTTTGGGAGTGTTTTTTAAAGGATTTTTTTGGGTGGTTCGTTTTGAAATGAAAGCACTGATATATATATATATATATAATATATTTATATATATATATATATATATATATATATATATTAATATATATATATATATATATATATATATATATATATATATATATATATATATATATATATATATATATATATAAATAAAAATTTATGTAGGCTATTAATTGCAATTAAAAATGATCTCTTTTAGCATTTTCAAACATGCTTTAGTGGGTGAAAATAAGGCTAAAAGTTTATATAGAAAAATCGTCATTTTTAAAGTTGTAAATATGGCAGTTAAACTTTTGATGCTCAAAAAAATACAAGTATGGTATTTTTGGTACTTCATCCCCTAAGAAGTCAAAAGGGGAATGACAGTTTGTACAAAAAATTATTTTGTTGATTATTCATAAAACATATTACATACTTACTGATTTACAAACGTCATTGATATCAAAAAGTAATAAGACATAAAAAACGATTTAAAAAAGCTCCATTACACGAAGAAACAGTGGGAGGAGGCACATAATAAAGTATGGCTTTTCGAACGGCCAGGCACCTGAAGGCAGACGTCGTTGTCATACGTATCGAATATTTGAAATTTTCGATGCAATATCCCGCGAGAATGGAAAAATAACATAACAGCCAAAATTGTATAATATACGCGGGGGAAGCATTGGACGGAAAGCAAGTAATAAATAAAAATAAATAATATAATTTTTAAAAAAATTATCTCTGTATATGTGCTTACTTAAAAATACTATTAAATTATTGAAATATATGACTGCCTTGACTTGAATATTTCTATTTCCAAAAAATATCAGTTTATTAAAAGGGATTCATAAATATTTAATTTTTGGGTATTTCTATTGTTTAAATTAAGGTGAAATTTACATATATTGTTACGTAGTATATCGTTAAAAATCGATTTTAAAATAGGTTCTTTGACCTACTTTAAATGTTGTTGGCATTAGGTAAATAGTAAACAAATAAACGTCTGCAAAATTTAGTTTTTTAAGAAAATCCATTTTAATAAACATTTTTTCCTTTACCTTCTGTGTGCAAAAATCACACCCTCGAGATTTTTACAGATCTGTTCGTCTAAGAATCCATAAGAATAATGATTTTCTATGCCCATCTGTCAATCAGTCTTTGTTGGCCGGTCAGTCTGTCTGTCTGCATGTCTATCTGACAGTTTGCGCGGTACCTCCGAAGGGAATATGGTAATAACTTTAAATTTCCTGGTATACGTATAATACTTAAGGTTAGTAAGGAACCTATGGATTTTTAGTGTTTTGCTTTAGGAAAAGAGGTGAGGGGCTTACATATTACGCGATATTTAAATATTTTTTTTGTTCTTTTGAAAAATATTAAAGGGCATTTTTATAAATCATTTGGTGTCCGCTTTTATAAGAGTTACAAAAAAGAAGGCTAAGTTAATGGAAAAAAGTGTATTAAGTAATATGACATTTTAATGGTTTTTGGGTTCAAAGAATTAATAAATCATAAATTTCTTTAAAATGAATAAGCTGTTAGGAAGGCAAACAAATCTTCTAAGGATAGAATTAAAACTGTGTTGTGTTACGAGAGATGTCATTTCACAAACATGGAAGCAGTACTCCAAATTGGGTCTGATTTGGAATGCATACAGAATGCACGGTTAAAGAAGACAAATATTTTTATACTGGGAAAAAAAACTTTAAAGTTTTTAAAAGATTCTGTTGCTACAAATAAATGAACTATGGAATATCGTCTTCTTCTTCCCTGGACGCCTCTTGACTTACTACCGGAGGCAGCAGCCTCTTGGGCTTTTTGTGTCCAATCTCCCATTATCTTTTATACCAATCCTCTCACTAGTCTTGTTCCTTCTACAAGTCTGTATAACCATGAGGCTGGTTGTTTGATATATTCCTGTGGGCTCATTTTCGGTTGCCCAAATAATGCCTGTCTTTTGTGATTCAGCGCTTCACATTGGCACAGGATATGGTAAGCTGTTTCTTCCCCCTCGTCTGCAACTTGGGTCCCCATTGTATGAGCCTATCTTGTGTAGGTGTCCTCTTAGGTTATCGTGCCCTGTTAGCAACCCTACTGTTATGCGAGGTCTTTTCCAACTTTGTCTGAGTAGTTCTTCCTTCGTTCTTTTGGATGGGCTGGGGCCCATCCAATGATGAATATGAAGCTTTTTCCATGTCTTGTTTCGGATCCATTCCCTGGTTTGCCCTCGTGCTGTGGTTTTGGTTACTCCAAGGGCAGGTTCTGGTCCAAAATATGGTGTGGATGCCCACTTTAACTTTATTAGGTAGAAATTCATTTTATTGGATTTTGGGTTAAAAGAATTTAGAAATCATCTATTTTTAAAAAATATATTTACCTTTCTTTAAAATAAAAATTACTTTTTTGCTTAACTTTTGCAGTATTCTCAATTGGGTCTGATTTGGCATACATAGAGAGTGCACAGGTTCAAAGAAGATGAATATTTTCGTACTGAAAAAAAGGAACTTCGAGTTTTTTGAAAGATTATGATGCTACAAATGAATAAACTATGCCATATCGTGCCGAAATATTAGTAAAAATCCAGTATTGTGTTTTGGGCTTTGTGAATGACTTTTAAACATATTTTAGATAATGCTGATCTAATATGAGCTCCACTGATACTTTTGAAGACAAAACCCTAAAAATTATTTATATTAAATTATAACAATTTATTTATAACTGTAAATTTTTATTATACTGTTCATATTTGTATTGATGCTCAAAAATAAAGCAACGTTTATGAGTATTTAATGCCAGATAAAAATGCTGGCTTATAAACTTTAAGATTAAAAACCAGTTTATAATAATTGCATAAAAATACTTAGGCTTATATTTATTTTCCCATTAAACAACCAACTATGCACAGTTTAATCGTGTAAGTTTAATAATAAAATAAGTTTACAACAATATATTTCGTAACGCGTTGAATTTATGAATTTTTTATGAATGTACCGTTATAGGACAGCAATTAACATTGCTGCTGGCGTTTTTAATGCAATTTATCACTCATGTTTAGCAGGTATTTTGAAACGGATAATTAACTTTCAATTAATACCATACAAAGTACTTGCTTTTAATCAAGTTTCAATATGCTTTTTAGTTATGCCAAATGGTTAGACTATCCTACCAAAAGTTTAAACACATATTATGTTAAAATGACCCTCTCCCCCTCATAAACGAGACCTTGCTTCTATAGATTTTTATAATTGGCGTTTAAACCCCAACAGGGAAATCAAATGGCAGTCGGGTAGAATATGTATGTATATTTGTATTTTTCCAGTTTGCAATCCGTTTGTCAGTAGATAAATTCTCACGATGTTTCACCAACATCTCAACTGGCTTTTTCATGATGTTTCCTCGATGACTGCTCGACTTGTCCAGTCCTTTATGTTGACGTTAAAGATATTAATTTCATTTTGATGTTTTGGTTATGTCGTCCAATAAACTATCCCTAAAATCTATAACAGACACCTTGAAAATTATGCTGTTTGTACCCATTTTGTCTTCCAGTTTAGTAAAAACGATCAGAAAAGCCAACACAGGCCGAAAAAATGTTTTTTAAAATGTGTGTAAAGATTTCATGTAGATCTCGACTTTTTGTTTTATAGTAAGCTATAATAGTTTCGTGCAAAATGTTTAGGTTTGCTTATGTAAGTCTTTTTGTTTAGTTCTAGACATTGAACCATTAGTATGTAAAAAAAATAATTTTGAAATTTAAAGGAAAGGAATAATTAAATGGAAAAATCCAAAATATAACGTATATATATATATATACACGTTCGGCGCGAAAAATTTCGAATATTTTTTGCGCAATTTGAAAGGGGAGACGGGTAAGGGAAAAAATTTCGCCCCACAAATTCACATTGCAGTTTTTTCGAAATGGGGTCGCTATCGGTGGGGGTTACCGATGCAGCCCCGGTTACTCTCTATCAAGTGTCTAATTCTTTAAAAATTCAACCCCGAAAGTTAAACCCCAAAGGTTTTTTTAAATATATAAAATTTATATATATATAAAATTTAATTTTAATATATATATATATATATATATATATATTATAAATAAATTTATTATATATATAAAATTAAAAATTATATATATATATATATATATATATATATATATATATATATATATATATATATATTTTTTTATTATTTTAATAATAATAAATTTTTTATATATATATATATTTTTTATATATTTTTATATATATTTTTGCCGCCCTCTTTTCCCGAATCAACAGCCTGGTCTCTTTACTAAACAGCAACAATTTTTTAATTAGCGGCCTGAAATGATATTTAGCCGTTTGATCAAACCGCTAGGCGAAGGGGACTTGGATCAATGACTTTTTCATTACCCCCCAGCCTGTTCATTTCAATTAAGTTCCACCCAAACCGCACCGAAACTCACCAAACTGTCAATATGGCGTAGACAAACAAAAATTTTGATGGTTTTTTTCCAAAGTTTAATGAAAAATAGTGTACAAGGGTTAGAGTGGTGACAAAAATTGTAATTTAGCTGTGAGTGAGCAATTTAATTTTTAAAGTTGAATTTCTATCGAAAACTTGTTTGACCAAAACTAAAAAAAAAAAATTTTTTTTTTTTTAAAAAAATTTTTTACATTTTTTTAAAAAAAATTTAAAAAAAAATTTCAAAGTTTAAATTTTTTTTTTTTTTTCCCCCCCCCAACCCCCCTTTTTTTAAAAAATTTTTTTTTTCCCCTTTTTTAACCTTTCCCCCCCCAAAAAAAAAAAAAGGGGGGGGGAAAAGGGTAATTTTTTTAAAATTTTTTTTAAAAAAAATATATATAAAAAAAAAAAAAAAAAAATGTTTATATATTTATGTATTAAAAAAAAAAAAAAAAAAAAAAATATACATATATATATATATATATATAAAAAAAAAAAAAATAAAAAATATATATATATATATATATATATATATATATTTTAAATAATTTAAAAATTTTAAAAAAAAATTTTTTTTTTTTTTTTAAAATAATTTAAAAAAAAAAAAATTAAAAAAAAAAAAAATTTTAAAAAAAATTTTTTTAAAAAATTTTTTTAAAATTTTTTTAAAAAAAAAAAAAAAAAAATTTTTTTTTAAATTTTTAAAAAATTTAAAAATTTTTAAAAATTTTTTTTTATTTTTTTTTTTAAAAATTTTTTAAAATTTTTAAATTTAAAAATTTTAAAAAAAATAATTTTAAAAAAAAAATTTATTTTTAAAAATTTTTTAAAAAAATTTTTTTTTAAAAAAAAATTTTTTTAAAAAAAATTAAAAAAATTTTAAAAATTTTTAAAAAATTTTTAAAAAAAAAAAAAAAAATTTAAAATTTTTTTTTAAAAAAAAAAAATTTTTAAAAAAAATTTTTTAAATTTTTTTTTAAAAAATTTTTTAAAATTTTTTTTAAAATTTTTTTTTTAAAATTTATAAAAATTTTTTAAAAATTTTTTTTTTTTTTTTTTATAAAAAAAATTTTTTTTATTTAGGGAAAAAAAATTTTTTTAAAAGCAAAAATTTTTTTTTTAAAAATTTTTAAAAATTTAAATTTTTAAAATTTAAAAAATTTTTTTTTTAAAAAAAAATTTTTTTTAAAATTTTAAAAATAAATTTTTTTAAATTTTTTTAAAAAAATTTTTAAATAAAAAAAATTTAAATTTAAAAATTTTTTTTTTTTTAAAAATTTTTTTTATTTTTTTTTTATTTTAAAAAATTTTTTTTTAAAAAAAAAAAAAAAAAAATTTTTAAAAAAAAATTTTTTAAAAAATTTTTAAAAAAATTTAAAAAAAATAAAATAAATTTTTTTTTTAAAATTTTTTTTAAAAATTTTTTTTTTTTTTTTTTAAAAAAATTTTTAAAAAAAAAAATTTAAAATTTTAAAAATTTTTTTTTTTTTAATTTTTATTTTAAATTTTTAAATTTTTTTAAAAAAAAAAAATTTTTTAAAAAATTTTTTTTTAAAAAATTTTTTTAAAAATAATTTAAAAAAATTTTTTTTAAAAAAAATTTTTTTTTAAAAAAAATTTTTTTATAAAAAAATATTTTTTTAAAATAAAAATTTAAAAAAAAAAAAAATTTAAAATTTTTTTAAAAAAATAAAAAAATTTTTTAAAAAAAAATTTAAAAAAAAAATTTTTTTTTTAAAAAATTTTTAAAAAAATTTTTAAAAAATTTTTTTTTAAAATTTTAAAAAAATAAAAAAATTTAAAAAAAAATTTAAAAATTTTTTTTAAACAGACAGTATACAGGGTAGCAAATTTTTGTTGTATTTACTGGGTATTAAAAAAACCGTAACAGTTAGAGCAATACTATTTATACATATTTAAGACGGATTTTTAGAACAAGTTTACATGTATTAAAATTTTAAGGCTAACTCTATTTATTTTGGAGATATAGGGCGTTTATGAATTTTTGTCAATACGAGTATTACGAGGGTCCTGTTAATCGATAAATATTAGAGATAAACAAAAATTGTAAATGGCAATATTTTGTAGATTCTTACGTATATTCAAGTGGCGCACTTTTTTTATCAGTTAGGCTTTTCTAGTTATTACACCAACTTGAGTATTTTTAATGAAGCACCCTATATACAAAAAAAAGCCCATACTCGAACATGGAGGCTCCTGGACGATTTTGGATGAACCCAATTCTAAAATACCAATAATAATTTTTTATTTCAATTTCCGTCTCTTTTTTATTGGCTTATTTTTGGTTGGGCTGGGGGGGGAATGCGGTGATAAATTCGGAAGAATTATCTGCCCATTTTGTTGTGTACCTACTACGTTTTTATTTTCATTAAATTCCAGTGTTTGTAGGCAATAACAAGAGCCTACTAGCGTCAACCGACTTCGATCTGTTTTTTTATAAGCCAAAAATTTAAAATTAGTTGCTTACGGACCGCAACGTTTGCTGCGGTCTTAAAAAAAACTTTTTTTCCTTAAAAATAAAATTTTTTTTTCTAAAAAATAATAAAACTTAGAAGATACCCTTAAAAAAACAATTTAATGTCATTCATAAAATATACAAAAAACTCTTTAAAGTTATCAAAGATGCTCAAATAAACCACCTTCTTGAGCCACAAAATTACCAAGATTGTATAAAAAGCCTTCGATATTTGCTAGAATGTTAAAGGGGGAATAATCCTAAAAAAAATTCTCAATTTGTAATTGTAATTTTTGTAGATTTTTAGTATTCTCCTGGAAAAAAATTTTTGATTTTACGTGCCCCCGAGAAAAAAAAACGTTGGGGGAGACCATGAAGTGGAAATGTCCGTTTATCAGTAAAAACAATGTTTTTATAAATGCATTGTTATTTTTCATTTCCATTACAGTTTTAAAAAAATTTTATTTGTCTAAAATGATCATCAGGGTTTTTTGGGTTTTTCTTACTTTGTGGAGCGGTATAAATTTTTTTTAACACTCTTTCCCACGATCTTTTTCACAAACTGGGATTTTTTAAAAACATTTATACCATAATTTCTTTCATTTTCCTTTCCTGGTTTTTTTTTTGGGGCACTATCATGTTTATGTTTTTTGGAGTTAAACAACCAAATTTAGAAAGTTTTAATGACTCGGTAAAAAGTGGAAACTGGGAGTCGGGTTAGTTATAAATAAATTAATAAATAATTCCCCAATTCCCTAACAGGATTTCCACGGTACCATTCAAATATTTTAATTTTTTCTTTCAGTTCGTAAACATCCATTACTTTAAAAATTATTTTATTAAAAAAACTTTTTGGGGCGTAAATATTGACACTGTACAACTATTGCTGTGACGTTATCAAAAATTTTTAGAAATAAACGTATTGAATTGTTTGCTGGAAGATTATTGATCGATAAGTGCGTGCGGCTTTTTTAGGTACACCCAAAATCGCCCGATTTCCCCTATGTTCGCAGTACTCTGCCTTTACTTATTTTTTTACTTCTTCAAAATCCCCCACCTTATATATAAGTCAGAAAAACACTTTTTTTGCAGTTTTTTTTTATCTTTATTATCCAAAAACAAAAAAACTTTAGGGGGGGGTTTTTTTGATTTTTTTTTTTTTATGTTGAACTATTAGTAAATATTTGCCCAATATAATGACATTAATAAAAGGTTGTTAAAAAAATGAAAATTCCTTTTTCTTTTTTTTTTTTTCGAAATTTTTTTATCGGGTGCATTAACTCAGACCTTAAAAATGTTTTACATGTTTCTGTGTTTTATATATATATATATATATATATATATATATATATATATATATATATATATATATATATATATATATATATATATATATAAAAATTTAAATTTTTTGGTTTTAATTGCGCCATTTAAACAGTTTGTCAGATATATGGGGCCTAATTTAAATTCTACGTATTCTTTCTTAATACACATAAAAAAGATTATATTTTATTTCATGTAATTAATTATACATTTTATATCTATATATATTTTTTCTAGATTTTCACGTGTGCGCCACTGGAAAAATGCGTATAATGACAATTCTTGAAACACCGTGTGTAATAATAGCAATAATTTTTTGTCATGGCATACGAAACACCTGAAAACTGTTAGCACATGTGACACAAGTACGTAATCTGTTAAAAGCCTACATGACGACCCTGAGTTGCCAATTTGGAATATAGAGGGAAACATTAAATGGTTTTTCAACATTTTTTTGTTAAATTTTAATTAACACTATTTGCTTTTTGCCAACATTTTTTATGTGTGTGAACAACTGTATAAAAATGCGCCGTTTTATTTATTTAAATCGGTACGAACAAAAAATCGTTCTTAATTTTTTTGAATCATGTATTTTGAAACTGATATAATTAAACTAATTCTTTTAAGTACGTTATTATGTTAAAACAGATCATTTTTAATCGTAATACATAGCCTATATCAATTTTTATACTTCTAGGTCCAGAAATGACAAAGTTCGTTAAGAACTTTCATTCCTCATCCTACTCCTTTAAAAGGTAAGTCTCCTAAAATAATTTTCTAGCGAAAGTCTCCTTTCAAAATCTACCCGGGGCAAATTTAAATTTAATATAATTAAAAAAAAT